>LBNU01039091.1:0-19930 GCA_014162995.1 Artemisia annua
AAAAAAAAAAAAAAAAAAACTAATATAATGTTTGGCTTTAACTTTGTAAGTTTTGTTTGCTTAACTCACCATTTGTCATGTTTTCATTTTGATTCACTTTCCATGGCCATAAGGAGTGAAAAAAAGAAATAGGAGACATGTTAATGGGCGGAATGGTGATTTGAAGCAAATGATTTCCCCTCTTTAGACTACTTTTCTCCAATGTATGATGCTTACTAGCCATGTTTGTTGGATAGCGCAAGACAAAGTTATTTTCATAAAATTTTCAAGGTATTTTCAAGCCACAAATATGTCCCTCCAAAATACAAGGTTTTTTGTATGAAGAACCAATGCTAATGGAACTCTTCCCACGGCTCAGAAAAAGTTTCTAAAGAATATATGGGTACCGACAAAAGAAAATCGTGATTCTGTTTTCTTTCCTGGTAAAAAGAAGGTGGTTTTTTCTTAACTAGAAACTCGGTCCAGATTTTTATTTATCTTTGTACTTTGCAAGATCGTGCCGATTATTGATTTTTCCCATTCTGTTTCTTTGGTTGTTACAATGCTTATATCACCAGTCACTTATTAAACAAAGCCTCAATCCAGGCCGCTACTCCGTACTGGCCTGGATCGTTATGAACTTGTAAATATAAGTTTCGAGTAACCTTTAACTTTTTGGATTCTTGAGTAGCCATTGATGATCCTCTAGGCGGACTGCTGTGTCACAACCACATGGTTATGCCCTTAATGTTGAAGAAGGATTAGCAATCCATTAATTGTTTTCTTTGACTTGTATTATCCCAAAAAAGAAATATTGTAGTAATGGTAGTTTGTACTTGACGGTTTCTCTAGTTGATGGAAGTTTTAGGCAAGGGGAAAGATTATAATGGCATCTAGAAAGAGGATAACAATCTTGAACTCCTTAAGCAGTTTCAGTACTTGATTGTATGGAAGTGTTTGCTAGAAGACAAACCTATAGTTACATCCTCCTGATATGTATCCATTTAATTCCAAATGGGATGTGATGAAGTTGGTAAGGTCATGTACCCATGAATCTCTTCAATTTTGGAGATCGCTAATAATTTTTCAGTTATTGACTTATTAAGATTACCTATATCTTATACATCACTTGTATAATACAGGTTCGAGAAAAATTGAGTACATATTGGCAAATACTAGCAAAGAATTTTCCCGAAAAGTTGACCAATAGAGTGACGCCTCAACCTCAGGTAACACACCAATACTTCATTGCTTTTCCAATACTCGTTCATCTATCACTTTTCATATGCCGTGTCTCTCACATGTTGCAACATATCTATACCTAAAAAGATTTTAAGCTTCAGTTAAATTTTTATTTTTTAATTTTATTTTTTAGATATTGCTTTATACATTATGCTGATTTGATACCACAAGATTCTTCCACTTTATTATCATCAAGATATAGTCCATGCACGTGTTTCAACTGAACCTTGTTATCTTAATTATCGTTCTGACAGATATATAGCTCACATTCAGATAATGAATATGATGTTGTTCCAAGTAAATCATTAGAGGATGTTTCAGATGATGACGACGTTAAGGATGATGAACCGATAAGCCCGTTATCAAAGAAGCGGAGAGTAGGTAGGGACAAAGAGAAGATATATAGACCCTGCTATATACATGCCCGAGATGCCAGAAGTGGATTCTACTCTCCCTGTTCCAACTACTGAAGGTATTTTTGCTTGCGATTCACCCACTCCTGATTATTTAGTATATCCTATTATATTTATATGTATTTTAGGCATTTGTGAACCTTTTCCAGCCAAGTCACCAACAAGTCTAGTCGAGCAGATATGGATCTGCCTGCTTCTGCTCCAAAGAAAACACAACCATTAGGAGCTGACTTTCCAATGTTTGTTCCCAAAATGGATCTCAAGGGGTGATAGTCGTGAGAAGGATGCCCAGTCTCGGATGAATTTCCTAATTGCCATAGTTCCCCCTGCTAGACCTGCCTTCTCCAAGAGCATGTCAACGTCTGCCCTGAGAGTATGCATGGACAAGGCTTTGTTTAATCTGATATCTGATAAGCAATATACATGGAAACTTATCTAGGTACACTAATTGTAACATCCCACTTGTCTGGTTATCTAATTCTCTATCTCCAAGTTGCGATAATCACTTGAAAAACGTGCAATTCTTTTGCGTTGTATGGGTAATTATAAGAACAACGTATCCTTTATTCGATCTGATCCCAATCATCCGAAATGTTTTTCATTCAATTCAAGATTCTCCGAACAAGGTAAATCAGTCAACACAATTATTTACTTTATTTGATTTTCTTTAATGCATGTTTTAATAATATTTGCATGAATTAGGGTTTTTTTGTGTTATATGTTAGTTTCTTATTTCTTACATTTTTATGTTGTGTAATTGCATGTTGTTAAGATGTTAATGGCTTTTAGTCCATAAAATTTTCTTCTTTCAATTCGAATATGTTAATGAACATAAATTCTTAACATGGAGTATTAAATCTCGAATTTAACATATTTTGGCTAATAATCATTGTGTTTGAGTGCCTTTTAAGATTAGTTTCGAGGCATGTCTTCTTATTGTGTGCGTATTATCTAGCTACTTGCCAATTTTTTTTATATTAAAATTGTCGTTCAAAATAAATAAATAAATAAAAAAAAACAAACAAATATATTTTTGGCTAATAATCTTTGTAAGTTTTGATTGCTTAACTCACCATTTGTCTGTCTTTCATTTTGATTGACTTCCATTGCCATAAACAGTGAAAAAAAGAAAATAAATAGGAGACATGTTATTGAGCGGCATGGTGATTTGAGCAAATGATTTTCATTCTTTTAGCTACTTTTCTCAACGTATGATGCTTACTTAGCCATGTTTGTTGGAAAATGCATGACAAAGTTTTTTTCATAATTGTCATGTATTTCAAGCCACAAATATGTACACCTCAAAATACAAGTTGTATGAAGAACCATGCTAATGGAACTCATCCCACGGCTCAGAAAGTCTCTAAAGAATATATGGTAATTCTTTTATGTTTAACTTGTGAGTATCTACTTGGTAAACCAATTTTTTACTCTGATACAAGATTCTGTCACCAAGTAGCACTTTCTAAATATTAAAATCACATACCTTATTGATTCAGGACCTTGGTAAACCATTTTGCCAAAAGAAGAGGGAACTGAAATTTGAAAATTAATATTTATTTTAGTAAGCATAAATGGCTAAATGTGAAATTTGTGATATATACTAACATAGACTAGAGAGAGTACTAGTAAAGGTGATAAAACCATAGGCGGAGTAACCTAGGTTAATCTGAAATCGTGATTGCTGTTTTCTTTCCTGGCAAAAAGAAAGGTTGGTTTCTTTCTACTAGAAACTCGATCAGGTTTTTATTTGTCTTTGTACTTTGCAAGATCGGTGCCGATTCTTGCTTTTTTCTGTTTCTTGGTTTCACAATGCTTATATCACATGCAGTCACTTATCATATTACGTTGTTTTTTTTTTTTTTTTTTATGAAACAGTTATAAATACACTATTAGATTTGCCTTTTAAATGCTCTATATATATAATACTTGACTTGGTCAGCAGTTTTTGTGTTCAGCATATGTTTAATTCTTTTAGATTGTTTATTTATTACTCCTTTGGAGAGAATTTTGACGGAGCAATGTTTTGTGAATCATCTCCAAATACAAACCCTTTATTGTAGCAATATTTCAAATTGAAGATGAAAACGAGTATTTTGTGTAAAGAATCTAATTCGGGTGTTAATCAGGCAATCTAAAAAGTTTAGTACAAACCTGCTGATGTAATTGCATATAAAAAAGAATCTTGTTACTTTTTTTCAAACAGAACACGTATTGTAACAGAAGGACTGAACTATTTAAGCATGGTGCTATTGGCTTATATGCCATCCAATTTTGTTACTAGCCTACTGGTAGTGCTCTGAAGTTCTATGGATTGCATACTGAATACTATTCTGGTCATTTGTTGTATATTTATTCATTACAGCTATCAACCCAAAAAGAGAGTACTAGTAAAGGTGATAAAACCATAGGCGGAGTAACCTAGGTTAATCTGAAATCGTGATTGCTGTTTTCTTTCCTGGCAAAAAGAAAGGTTGGTTTCTTTCTACTAGAAACTCGATCAGATTTTTATTTGTCTTTGTACTTTGGAAGATCGGTGCCGATTTTTCTTTTTCTTTCTGTTTCTTGGTTGTACAAATGCTTATATCACATGCAGTCACTTATCATATTAAGTTGTTGTTTTTTTTATATGAAATCGATATAAATACACTATTAGATTAGCCTTTTAAATGCTCTATATATATAATACTTGACTTGGTCAGCAGTTTTTGTGTTCAGCATATGTTTAATTCTTTTAGATTGTTTATTTATTACTCTTTTGGATAGAATTTTGACGGAGCAATGTTTTGTGAATCATCTCCAAATACAAACCCTTTATTGTAGCAATCTTTCTAATTGAAGATGAAAACGAGTATTTTGTGTAAAGAATCTAATTCCGGTGTTAATCAGGCAATCTAAAAAGTTTAGTACAAACCTGCTGATGTAATTGCATATAAAAAAGAATCTTGTTACTTTTTTTTTAAACAGAACGCGTATTGTAACAGAAGGACTGAACTATTTAAGCACGCTGCTATTGGCTTATATGCCATCCAATTTTGTTACTAGCCTACTGGTAGTGCTCTGAAGTTCTATGGATTGCATACTGATTACTATTCTGGTCATTTGTTGTATTTTATTCATTACAGCTGTCAACCTTTTTCGTCATGGGACATGTTGCTAGTAACTACCCTGAAGGGTGTTTTTGGCTCTTGTTGCGCTTATCAACATCATTGGGGGCTCAAAAAAGAAACACTACCCTGAAGGATTCCAATCAGGTATTTGTTAATAGTACTGGTGGTTTTATGTTCACTGCATGTCTTTATGGTGATGTGCTCCCAACATAATTTGATCGAGAATTTATTTTGGTCGGATGTTATTGAATAATACTCTGTTACGTTAAGTAGACAATGATCTGTGCGTGAATTTGATTTTGTTTACTATCAATAGGTCTCTTGGAGAAGTCAAGGTTTGCTTGTTATGATCCAAGCATCCATGAGGTGATGCGACACCTAAAGTCTGAGATGACTTGATGGTCAAATGGGGGGCAACTCGTTCCAACTAGTATAAGAAAGAGTGAACTGCAATATGACCTGTTTATCCCTAAATACGAGGTATGTGCAAAAGTTTGTTTGGGGAAAATTTTCAAAATGTATTGTTTCATGCATGTTATCCATATGTTTTAGTTCTCACATTCTAATACATGATAATCCTGTCATATGGCTTGTGTACGGCTTTATTTTGTCAAGTTTTATTGCAGTAAGCTGCATGACTGTTTATTCACTGTCTAAATTCCTATATTGTTTGTTCTATTTTCTACCATATTTGATTGGATATCATATGATAAACTTTTTCTTGTTTAAAACAGAAATCTGTGAAAAAAGATATAAAAAGAGAAGAAAAAAATGAACAAAGGGCATCTGATGTACCACAAAGGCTGTCACCACCACCTGCCACAGATGCAAGAAGAAAATCTGAACTGATATCCAAAGTAATAATGAAAAATGTGCCATAGCATACTATGTCATGTAGCTGCTAAGGATACCGAGAAGGTCTTGTCTGACCTGGTGGGAAGGAACTTCAACTCTGAATATAAGGATCTAAGGGTCATTTTTGAATCTGAATCAACACTTCCTCTGGTTTTACAGACCATCGAATCTAGATTTCTTCATGGCACATATGGTGATTCACATGAAAAGCTTTTCTTGAGGATGTTATGGAGGTTAAATATTCGCTTCTGGTAAGCTATTTTATACGAGTTTCCTTTCCATGGTTTTTTCATGTTTCAACCTTTTGATTATTAATTATAGTGTGGAAGCTCTCACATTTTCAATGTTTCATATATCATAGCTGTGGATTAAGTTAGTGAAGAAACTAAAAGATAGGCCTTCTCTTGAAATGTTGGCAGATGATCATCTCGTGTTAGTAGGCAAATTACAATTTTAGTTGGCCATATAAAATTTGTAAGAGTATATTTTAGCTAGCAATATAAAATTATATAGTACTAAATGGGCGGTTTGGGTTACAGATTAAACGGGTATTTAAATGCATACCACGAGAACACTTTTTGTGTGCTGAGAGCGTTTAATTAAAACTATTGAATGAATTGAGAGAGTTTGGTGTTATGTGCGTAGGAGCGTTGGAGAAAATTCTCGGATTGTGATGGGTTTCGGGGTTGAAGAAATCCATGAATTTCCAGAAGAACCCAAGGTGAAACTTATTCCCTTATTTGAAAAGCTATTGACTGCCACTGATACTGGGAGGAGCTAGTAGGTGTCTAGTGCTAACGAAGAACTGTGCGGAGGTTAGTATGTATACAAATGTAACTACTTAGAATAATGGACAATAGTACACGTTTTGGTTGCATTGATACAGCATTATGTGTAGTAGTCATTATATATTGATATTGTACAGAAACTTTTTTCTTCTATGGATGATTAAGAATCAAAACAAATAGTGTGTCAAGACACAGATGCTAAAAACGAATAAAATGGACAAAATGAATAGGCATAATAGTATTATATGCAATAAAATACCCTTTTGATAGATCTTAGAATGATAACATTGGCAATGATCATAAATGCAGGTAAATTCATCAAATGTTCTAGTGATTCTGATGATTCGGAAAGAACCATCAGTGACACCGAACACATACATTCCCGGCATCGCCCACGTGTATCGAGTCGTGGACACCTATTAAAACCCACTCCTAAGCTACTTCTTCTGCCAAACGCAACTGATGCTCCTGCTGGCGAAGGTACTTTCTGCTGTAAACAAAAGCAACCCAAAAAGCGTCGTATAAATGCCATTATCGCCCGGGAAAGATCAATGCCTCGGATACCTGTCGGCGCGGATGATGGATCAAATGATGCAACTATACCATCAACAAGAAAACGAAAGCATGGTACATCAATTGATAGCCAGACGAAACAAAAGGCAGTTAAACCTACATTGCCACGGTTCAACGCCAGACGAAACAAAACGCAGTTAAACCTACATTGTAGCCAACATAACCGTCTTCTATCAGGTGTGGCTAACCCAAATGGGCCAGGTTTTTATGGCGAGGTTGGTGGTTCTGGGCCAAGTGAGCCAACATCTGTGGCTGGTCAGGCTAGTGGGGTGAATGCTGTGGGTCGTTAAACAGATATGGTTGTGCCATTTTCTTGAGCCTATGGTCTGTGTGGCCAATCGGAACCCCAAGCACCTCACAATTGAAGAGGCTAAGAAGTTCATGAGAACCCAATAAGTTCTGCCTGGAAAGTTGCATTTTAGTTACGAAAATAAATTTTGAGTCAAATTTTTTAGAAATATTTGAAGATCAATTGGATCAAACAAGTCAGAACTCATCCACAGTTACTCAAAGGCTTCAAAAAAGCCAGAACTGCCCAAAGTAGTGCTTCCAAAGTGCTCTCTTCTCACTTGGTGCGTTCAATTGAAGTTGGAAACCGCTACTCGAATCTAATGATCATTTGCAGTTAAACTTCGATGGGAATGACATAATTCAACAGGCAGCAGAGTTTAATAGCTAAAAATACAAAGTAAACTTTTAGGATATAATCTGAGTCTTTTTAGTTTGGTAGTGTTCATATGTATACATTGTTGTTACGTACCTTTGTCATGTTTATTCGAAACCATTTAATTTTGTTACCAGTTATGTGCTACTGAGCCTTCATATGTTTTACTATAGCTATTTGTATGAGCGACTTTCAAGTCCAAGAAATCTAAAAAGGCTTGTGAACACATGATTGATGCTTCCATCCTAATAACAAGTTTCCTTAGTTCATACCGAGTGAAAAACACCTAAACTAAAGCTGTTTCATCCTGAATTCGCATTTTATTTTGTTTAATTTGGACATGTTTATCATATTTCCATAATTAAAGGACCTTTCTTAAACTTATCACACTAATTTAATCAGTCGAATAGTACCACTTCATTCGCAGTCCCAAACCAAACCCTAAAAAATCTCTCTGCCCTTTTCTTCTTGAAAATCGATCTGATTGCAATCATTCGAAATAATTTTCATTTAATCCATGATTCTCCGAACAAGGTATATCAATCAACACTCGATCTATTTTATTTGATTTTCTGTTCATTTTTTAATATTATTTGCATCAATTAGGGTTTTTGTGTTATATGTTTGTTTCTTACGTTTTTATCTTGTGTATTAGCATGTTTTAAAGATGTTAACGGCTTTTAATCCATAAAATTTGTATGTAATCGGAGGATCTTTTTTAAACTTTCTACATCTATTAAATCAGTCAAATTGATTTCTTTTATTTACTTTCATTGATTTTGATAATTTCCCTTCTTTTTGTTATTGTTAAGATTGTAACTAATAAGTCACCTTTTATATATTTATGTATTTGTTATCTTTGCTTACCCGAATTACATGTTAACTTGTGATCACCATTTCTTACATGTGGTGTAATTATTTGAAATTTTACATCTCAAACTTGACAAATTCTTTGCTTTTATTCAATAAAAAGTATGGTTTACTTGTGACTATCATCCCTTTTTTAGTTATTTTGATGTGAAATATTGTTGAAATTCTTGGCTTTTATTGCAACAATTAAGTGTATGCATTTTGAAAGCTAAGCGTCACTTATTTAGTCATTTTGGGGTGAAATATTGTTTGAATTGCAAGTTTGCAACAATTAAGTTATCTATAAATGTCAACTTGTATTGGTATTTGAAATCTCAACTTGTTTGTTATCGTGGATAAAAGTATTAAGTTGTGGATTATTTCTTACCGTGGGTGTAATTATGAAATCGTTTGCTTCTCAAACTTAACACAATCTTTGACTCAGATCTTTATAAATATTGTTTGCTTAACACACAATTTGGGTTAAAATCTCTTATTCTGCTTTGTAAACAACAATAACAGTTGAATTAAAAAGACCATAGGATGTAAAATTTGTGGTATCGGCGTAACATTACTGTCTTCTTATCACTCTCTTTAGACAATGTAATATTGTTTATATAATAAGTGATGTGAAATTTTGATTTGGAAAAAAATTTTGTTTCATTTCTAGCTAGTTTTATTTGTTTACGATGCTTAGTGGTGATTGATGGAAAATGAAAACATTATGTACCAGGCATTTCAAGCCCCAGATATGTACAACACAAAATACAAGTTTGATGAAGAACCATGCTAATGGAACTCTTCCCACGGCTCAGAAAGTCTCTAAAGAATATATGGTATTTTGTTGCCTATATAAATATTCTTTCATACCAAGATTAGCACTTTGTAACACTGCAAATAAACAGTACATCATGCTGCCTCCTTCTAGTTATTACCATGGACCAACACCAGAAAATGCTCTTGCTTTTGAACCTTCCTCTCTGAACTTTGAGCCATCTTATCAAGTCATATGCCTATATACTCTTCCTTATCTTAGTCAGGGAACAATTGTGTATTCTGAAATACATGACTCGATCAAGGACTCAGTCTTGGGTTATCTGAATCGATCTGCGTTGATTTGCATGAATCTGATGTCAGGGGTAATGGTATTATTGTAAGTGGAGTTGCATACTGGGGAACGACAGGTGGTGAGTTCTTGGGTTTTTATTTGAAGAATGAGATTTATGGTGTTCAATATATTCCATATGGTGAAGGTGGTGGATTGTGGAAGGTTAACGGGGAATTATGCTATGTTAAAGTGAATTATCATCATGAAAACAGATTCTGCTTCGTGGATGTTTTTAGTGATTGGTGGTCGTGACTAGTGGTTAGCAGCGATGTTTGTATTTTGGTGAACACCTGATGCGTGATTCTCGGTGCGTTCGGTTGTAGTTGGAAACTATCACTCGAATCTAATGATCTTTTACAGAACTTTGATGGAAATTATGACATTATCTAAACGGCACTATCAACTCCAGAATTTCATACCTCAAAATACAAGTATGCATTAATGAAGAACCATGCTAATGGAAATTCTTTCATGGCAGAGAAAGTCTCTAAAGATATTGATAAGTGCGCAAACACTCATATTTTTGGTCAAATCTGAAACGCAAAACATCTGAAAACACGCAAAAATGCATCAAAATGATGAAAATACCCAAGGATCGTGTTTTATGTGTCTCAAATGCAAAATGTTTAAAAACAAATGAAAAATGAGCAAAGTTTGCAGATTTGGCAGTTTTAGTCCCCAACTTTCAAAGTTTGGCAAAAATAGTCCCTAGAGTTTAAAAATGTGGAGTCTTATCATTTAAGGTCCTTGAAATGTTTTAAGTTGTCAAAAATGGTCCTTGAATGAATTTTTGGGCAATTGGCAATACAGGTCCCTGAGCTTTGGTCAAATTACAAAAATGGTCCTTGGGGTTTTAAAAAGTGAAAAAATGGAATTTTGGCCCTTGTTCTATTGGAATTTGGCAATATTGGTCCCTGTGAGAATTTCGGATAATGCACATGTTCAGTCCCTCAAGTTTGGGGAAATTGCAAAATTGGTCCTTGCTTCATAAATAACCAAACGGACCCTTTATAATTTCAACCCAAAACAAACCAAACCCCAACACATCCAACCCAATCCATACCCCTTATAACTCCAAGGCCCAATTCTTTTTATCTAAATCCAGGCCCAATCCCAAATCATAAACACCCCGGTTTATTTTTTAAACCCAGTCAAACTATGGTTTGACTCATCCCTAACCCCCCAACAAAACACCCCCATAACCAGGAACTTTATCCACCCCTCCCATCTCTCCCACATGCTTCACCACCTCCATAGCCACCCTAATGTTTCACCAACCCACCCTAAGCATTTATCACCTTCACCAAACTAAACCTACCCAATTGGCAGTTATATACTTTTTTGGCGCCAAAGCTGAGTTCAATGGCCAAGATCATTCCAAGCCAATCCAACGGTCAAATGGAAGTGGGAAAGGTCAAAGAAGTCTCCAAGAAACCCTAGAGGTCCCATATATAAAGAAAGAGATGGAGCTTTGAGGTGCAGTGTGTAATTTTAGTCTTAGTGTAATCGTTTAGTTGATTTTTGTAATTTCAGTTTGTTTTTAAAGCTTTCAAGTATTGTATTAGTCTTTCCAGTGTACCTTGAATCAATTTCAATCAATCAATTAAGTGTTATTTGGAAATTCAGTTTATGCTTATCTTTTTCTCAAAAATCTCAAATTGGTCTAAGGTGTTGTTTGATGTTCTCATGGACTAAGTTAGGTCATATAAGCTCCTAGAAAGCTTTAAGAAGCTTTTAGAAACCTTAAAATACAGTTTAGGATAAAAAAGCAAAAATTCAAGAAAATACAAGAAAAATAAAAAATACAGGTTTGGAGAAGTATGAAGGAAGAAGATGGATGAAAGTTGGACAGATTATGGTTTAGAACTCCATGGGGAGTAATAGGTTGTTCTTGGTTCTTGGCTCCTAGTTGTGCAACTGTTGACTTCTTGTAAGCAACTTGTTCCAATTTCTTTGCATAATCTGAACTCAGTAGTTATTATTGTTAATTGTAGCTCCATTCTGCTCATTAGTGTTCTTGTTTGATTAGATTAAGTTTAGGTTTTATTCCCATGCATTAATCTACACATTTGCTTCTTTAACTTTTGAAAACAGTATATTAAGGGGTGTTTGGATCAAGCTTGTTGTTAGCATCGTATTTTTTATATTATGAAGTGTCGGTCATTATGTCCTTGAATCATGTAATAGGTTGCGTTAGAAAGCGTTTTAGGAAGTTATATGTTCATTTATCAATTACTTATAAGTCTAAGGGCCAAACATGTAACATCAAAAGCCCTAGACTTGTATGCACTATATAATGTATTGTATAACCTCATTTGTGAGGTGGTTGATCATTTGGTAATAATACAAGTTCTTTATTTCACACACTTGATCCTCCCATCTCTCTCTCTCTACATCTCTCTTTCTCTCTCTAGATCTTGATGAATAAGGTCGTGATTTAGGTTGTTTCCGGGTTCCTACACTTGTTAACTGTGTTGTTGTTGTTGTTAGTTGTTTAGGCCTGCCTATACATTGTTCTCATGCTATATTTAGTCCATTTCCACTGTCACTTTGGTAGTCTCTTGCTAAAAAGTCAAATTTAAGTGTTCAATCATCCAACAGTTTCACTGTTGGTGATTTGGAGTTCCAACTCTTTAAATTCAACTCAAAAGTTGTTTAGTTTGATAAGTCTGGTTTGATTTAGCTTAAAGAAACATCATTCCACAATCTGTGATCAATCAAAATCCAAGAAAGTCAAATTCTCATGTTTCATAAAAAAGTCAAAAAAATTAAGTATGCAGTTTTTGAATAAAAGTTGGAATTTCCTGTAGGCTTCATTACTTGGATTTGAAACTTGTGCTTTTGAGATATTGAAATTTTGTTGGTAATCTGTAACATGGAATTTTGGTGAATTTTATTAAGCTTATTTGAGTGCTTATTATGGGCTTAACTTTGGGCTGATTTTCAAAAACCTCCCTTGCACCCAGGTTTGGGACAGATTGCTTTTGATCATAAGTTGATCAACTCTTGGCCATTTGTTGTGTTATTTGCTGTTCTGAGTAGTCCTCTAGGTGGCCTCATTGATTCCAGGCTCATTAAGGTCTTGAGCTTATTGTATAAGCTTATAAACAGGCTTGAATAAGCCCTTTGAGGACTGTTTGGGCTGCAACATAGTTGGATTTGCTTATTCTTGATTTTGGCTTATTCAGTTGGTCTCTCTTGTTGTTTTAGCTTAATTCTAGTCCCTTTAATTTGTTTTCATTTTATTTCCTAGCTTGTGAGCCTTGGAAAGCTTATTTGAGCTTATTACCTCAATTTCAAGCCAATAAGTTCACTGTTGAGCTTATAAGGGTGCACACAGCTTATTTTCAAGTTCCACTCATTTTGTTTTTGTAAAAGTTGTTTGTTTTTAGTTATAAAATAGTTTAGAAAAAGAAAAATCAGAAAAATTCAATTTAAAATTAGTGATAGCTTCTATTTAATTAGATTTAGCTTAATTAATTTATTTCTTTGCTTTTTCGTTAAGCACTTAGTAATTTTTATATTTTTCCTAGGTTTCTGGTATAATATAGTATTTGTATAAAAAATTTTATAATTTCTACTGTTCATTTGCTATTATTTTTAATTAAATTAGTTTTATTAGCTTTTAATTAATAGTTAAGTAAATAATTCCTAAAATAGTTTTTACACGTTTTAGTAATTTTTTATAATTTTTTAGGACTTCTGTAATTGTTAAATAGTTTTAGAAAAAGTTTGGTAATTTATAAATTAGTTTAGTATTTATTTTAATTTAACTTAGCTTAATTAGTAATTAGTAATTAATTAATATTAAATAATTAAAAGTCTAAAAAATATTTTTCTTTTTCTTAAAATTTTCTTTTATCATTTAGATTTTAAAAATATGTTTTTCATCATCTAGGTGTTTGTAGATTTCTATTTTCACTTTTATTTTCGTACGTAGACGTTTTAATTAAATATAACGTACATTTTTAAATTTGTAAACGTTTCCAGTGTTCCAGTAATTGTTTGTAGTGTTTATTTATCATTTTCATTTATAATTTCGCAGTTTAATTCCAATCAATCTCTTTTTCCAATCATCGTTTCATAATCACTTGATCTCATTATCGTTTTCGATACAATTCACACCTCGTCGAGATTTAAACGACCCGGGGAACTCCTATACTCCTTGGATCATTGCATTGAGCTCTAAATGGTTTGACTTTTGTTGACCAAATCCTTGGTTGACTTTAGTTTACTGTTTCTGGACCAATCAGATATCGGTAGGCATAGATTTTGACTCATGTTAGTTTGTTTGTCTTAACATTTATCATTTGTTGGTTTAGCTTTGTTGTAATCTGAAACAATTGTGTTACCAAAATTAGAATAGTTTACATGTTTTTCAGTTTTCCTTTTTCTTTTCTTATAGCTTTTTGTTAAGAATAATATCTTATACTAGCCAATTTGCCATTGTACTTGATGCGATTAACTGAAGGTCTGTGCTCACAATGGATGTTATTATCCCAGCTTCACAGTTGGGCTTGTCTATTACCCTTTTTTTGTGTGCGACAAAAATTGGTCTCGAACCTCAAATTGCAAATATTTGGTTGTATGTTATTATATCTGTGGACGTATAGTCTGGAATGGGCCAGGCCTGGCAGACAGCGGCCTACTCTATGCCTAAACCCTAATCCATGCCCTATTAATATAGGGTTCGGATTCCCTTCTTCGAGATAACACAACAGGTTACCCTAAACCTAATTCTTGAATGCTATATCGCATCGATACTAACTTGACCGTCGGAGGTGGATCCCGGGGCTACGGCCTCGGGTCCACTCCTAACGGGTTCTCTTTGTTGACAGGTCTAATCAGGGCTCGAGAAGACGACTAACGGAGGGCTCGAGAAGACGACTAATGGCGGGGAGAGTCGTTGAATCCAGTCCGCGCTAGATTATGTATCAACAAGTGGCGCCATCCGTGGGCCGGCTACGACAAGTTTTGTGCTCTCACATCACCGGAAAGCAACCATCGAGTTCAAAAGTCGGTATATATATAATATGTGATCCTCATGTTAGCCTTGAAAATAATGTTATAGTCGGGAATTGCATTAGTTAATAAGTAAAGGGACTAAATGTGTCAACAATGTAAAGTATGGCACTTAGTCACCTATAAATAACCTCCTAGTTCCATCTAGGAGGGTTGGATGTTCATTTGTAATAAGAAGTGTGTGTGTTTTCCTTCTTTCTCTCTCTAAAAAACACACACATCTTCCCCCAATTCTTTAATCTAATATACCATGTTTAACCTTTATTTCGAGCATCCCCGACCTCCTGAATAGTGATTCTTGGTGATAACAAGTGGCATCAGAGCTAACCAGGGGCGATTCGTGGTGTTTTTGGGTGTTTTAGGTAGCTATTCGTGGGTTTTGGTGGCTATTCGATTAGTTTGGTGGCTGGTCATGTTTTTTTAGCGCCACAAACTTCTAGGGTTTCATCCTAATCTTGCGTATAGGCTGCTAGTGTTTAGTGGGTTTGATTATTGGGTTTTATGGTGATTAACGTGATACTTTATAGGCTGATTCGTGGTTTTTATGTTCTTTTGCGAGTATCAAATTTAGGGTTTTGCGAGTATGCATTATTTCTTGCGAGTATGGCTGGAACTTTGCGAGTATGAGAAATTTTCTGCGAGTATGGAAATACTTTGCGAGTATGGTTGCGAGTAATGAAATAACTTTGCGAGTAAGGTTGCGAGTAATGGAAATCCTTGCGAGTATAGGTATAGGTTTTGCGAGTATCGTCAGATTTCTGCGAGTATGGTCAGATTTCTGCGAGTATGGTCTGCGAGTATGGTTGCGAGTATGGTTGCAAGTATGGCTGCAAGTATGGCTGCAAGTATGGCTGCAAGTATGGTGGCAAGTATGGTTGCGAGTATGGCTTGCAGTATGTTATTTCGAGTACGAGTTTCATGTTTCGTATTGAGTATGTTTTGCCGAGTTACGGCTGGTTCAACCTTATCGTTCATCGAGTAAGGACTTCACTTGAACTTACCTAAACGAAACTCTGCGAAATTTTATCACAACCTTACAACCTAACCTAACCTAATATCCCTACCTAAATACTTGATATTATTGGTACACCTTATACAAGAACATGATTCATTAAC
This sequence comes from Artemisia annua, assembly GCA_014162995.1. Taxonomy (NCBI): domain Eukaryota; kingdom Viridiplantae; phylum Streptophyta; class Magnoliopsida; order Asterales; family Asteraceae; genus Artemisia; species Artemisia annua. The sequence continues at coordinate 15,720 of LBNU01039091.1, forward strand.
TTGTTTTACCATGCATATACCAATATATCAACCATCACCCCTTCATGATATTATTGGTAGACCATATACTGAACATGATTCATTTATTTGTTCATTACATAAATACCAAAATATCACACCTCAAATCACACACGTTTTGCTTAAAAAGATCCTGATCAAGAATCATAATACAATGACGATGGCTAATATCAGAAGTTTGTGACTACAAGGAGAATTCTTTATTTTTTGCTTGGGTTTGAAGTGAAGTTTTACGGATGCGTAATTATTTTATCTCAAAGTCTAGGGGTGGATGGATGCATGACTTTTTGAAGATACTTGTTGGGGCATACATATGTAACCTAGGAGTTACTTAATGGTGACGACGACTGGTTTATCTAGTTTCATAGGTCAAGGGTGGACGGACGAAGACCTAGTTAACTATCACTTAAAGGAGTTACGTTGTAGTGCTCAGTGTCCACGTAGTGTGGGATAATCAAGAGGTGTTATGTCTCAACTTGATGGTTGGTTGGTTGAAGAGTATTGAGTACTTAGGGATTCGATGGAGTACGAACTCTCTTACACCGTTCTTAGTCACTACACGAACCACAAGCTTAAGTCACAAGTCTGGGGAATCTTACTTCACTCTCAAGTTTCATATTGAGTTTTCCTGCTGAGGTTAATGGAAATAGCCGTCGTTGTTGATTCAGAGGTTGAAAGAGAGTTAGACAATCTCAAATGGTACGTTAGTAGATTGATTATCGACATCTTCACATGTGCTGATTATGGTCTATGCTAAAGGTGCTTCCAGTTACAACTACATATACACATTGGTATGCTGATTTCGATGAGATTGCAATCATCAGGGGAGAGAAATGTGTACTAAATATGTACTTTATGAAGTACTAAAGGTTCACGTGACCAGGCTTAACCGTTTCTACCTTTGTTGATTACATGTGTACGTTATGGGCTGATTATAAGATAGCTGCAATGCATTTGGTGAAAATGAAGATGTTGATACGTTGTACCCCCGAACAGAAAATCTTGAAGAAGGTCGAGTCTACAGTCGTTTTACATATTCCGCTGCATGTTTGAAGACTAAAGACGGTTCGCATGTGTTTATCATAAAAGACTTCTTCAGAGTTAGGGCATTCATCAGAGATGTTGTCAGTTTGGGGGAAAGCCCTAATTAGGGGAGAGTGTATTGTAATGGTCAATGTTAATCCCTAATTAGATTCACTCACATTGTTCCTCTACAAGTCAAAGTGATGGCAGCTGAGAAGACTCAGATGGATAAGTGAAGCTATGGTGCTTGAAGACCACTCTCGGAGCTGCTGTACTTATGTTTTGTATTGTGTTATACTTAATTGTGCTTGTAGGGAACATTGTAAGCAATTCCCATATAACATTACTTTGGGGAGAGATTGTTAGCCTTGAAAATAATGTTATAGTCGGGAATTGCATTAGTTAATAAGTAAAGGGACTAAATGTGTCAACAATGTAAAGTATGGCACTTAGTCACCTATAAATAACCTCCTAGTTCCATCTAGGAGGGTTGGATATTCATTGTAATAAGGAGGTGTGTGTGTTTTCCTTCTTTCTCTCTCTAGAAAAACACACACATCTTCCCCCAATTCTTTAATCTAATATACCATGTTTAACCTTTATTTCGAGCATCCCCGACCTCCTGAATAGTGATTCTTGGTGATAACACCTCACTATATATTCGTTATATAAAGTGAATATAAAGTGTAACTAATGATATTAGCGGCACTAATAATATTAGTTAAATTCGGTATATATATTATTAGCTGCACTAATAATATTAGTGTTATTATACGCAGATTATATAATATGTGGTTTGACAAATAAATCGAATCTAATAATAATGAATAATAAACAAAACTAATTATAAAATTGTTTATTTGTCATTGTATATTCGTATTAAAATTTGATCCAAGTGATCAAACCTCGCACAAAAAGTGTAATTAATTATTTTTTAAATATTCATAAGATTTTATGTAAATCTTTTAAACTTGGTAAACACGATTTTACCTATAGCCGTACTAAGTCCGCACGATCGGACCTACTTTTTCTTTTAGCCGCGAATTAATTTGCACACATAATATTTTTACGGTTAGTATGCCTGTTCGCGCTTGTTTGCACATTCGAACAACGCAGTCACGATAAATCTACCCGCGTTAGGTCGTGCGTTCGGACATCTTCGCAGATTAGCGCCATGATCGCACTGAACAGGCACCACGATGCTAGTCAATCACCATGAGCGCACTGGACAAAATCCGTGGTCACGTTATGTTCATCTGCGATCATCCACAAACGTTCGAGTCTATGTGATCACGATACATCCATCTGCGTCTGTGCGCGCGATTGAAACTATTAGTCGCGGTCACGGTGCGTCTATCCGGGCCATTCATTATTTATGTAGTTTGTAAAACCTCACGATAGGTGTAATTCGCACTACTACTTCTCTTATGTGTTAATTTCACATGCTATGTGCTATGTATTGCTTCACGCTAATATTTTACTTCATTAGGTTTTATATGCTGCGATTTGCGGCATATACTTTTAATATTTGCATTAAGTATTTTTCAGGATTTGAATAACTAAGTTTAATGCTCCTACAAGAGTAGCACCATCAAACTTGGGGGGCTACCAGGGTATATAATACCACTGTTTCCGTACGCGTCACTCAGGTATATTTGGAAGCAGATTGTACGTAAGAGGTATTGCAAGCCCGGTACAAAGATGGATTTAAATATTCGCACCATCTTACCGCAGGGGAGACGTCCTCTGTCGGTTGTAAAGACGGATGTAATGTTCGCACCTCCTTGTCGCGCACAACGCGCACCTTTGTCACAAAAGCATGTCTTCTGTCGCACCATGCTGCATCGCTACTGGTACAAAAGGTACGCCCTTACCCAGGATGCAGCATACGAGATCCACCTTTACCATTGTGAGACTCTCACAATCGCAATGTCAGTGTTACCCCAACTATAGAACTACGTGTTCTTCTTACGGGGTCTTTACTGTCACAATGTGGCGGGAAACCTGGCATATGCGCATTCCTCCACGTCATGTAAGAACGGGTGTTACTCAGGATAGAACATGTTCACCATGGACGCGCCTACAAGGTCGCGCCTACAAGGTCGCGCCTATAAGNGTTACCCCAACTATAGAACTACGTGTTCTTCTTACGGGGTCTTTACTGTCACAATGTGGCGGGAAACCTGGCATATGCGCATTCCTCCACGTCATGTAAGAACGGGTGTTACTTAGGATAGAACATGTTCACCATGGACGCGCCTACAAGGTCGCGCCTACAAGGTCGCGCCTATAAGGACGCGCCATGCGCCAGTGCGCACTGTCGCATTCGCGCTGCGCGGTATAGTCCATCCCATGCGCACACCTGAGTTGCGCACCCATAGGCCATGCCGTCATGATTGATTGGGCCTACGCGGCCATGAACAGAACTTAAGTCTAGAATAACATAGCCATGCACTATGTCACACTAGACTTGGGGGGCTTATGGACGTATAGTCTGGAATGGGCCAGGCCCGGCAGAAAGCGGCCCATTCTACGCCTAAACCCTAATCCATGCCCTATAAATATAGGGCTGGGATTCCCTTCTTCGAGATAACACAACAGGTTACCCAAAACCTAATTCTTGAATGCTATATCGCATCGATACTAACTTGACCGTCGGAGGTGGATCCCGGGGCTACGGCCTCGGGTCCACTCCTAACGGGTTCTCTTTGTTGACAGGTCTAATCAGGGCTCGAGAAGACGACTAACGGCCCAGGGAGAGTCGTTGAATCCAGTCCGCGCCAGATTATGTATCAATGATGCGCGTGGATTGCAACACGCACTACGTTTTACCTCTCGAGGGATCTCGAGAAGCTTGCAATCCCCACCAGGTAGTGTACCTGACCGATGTAGTATAGTGAAGTGGCAAGTACCGGGGGATTGATCGTTCTCTCACAGGGAATAGTGTTCGTTAGGTTAAAAACTACTCTAATCTAGGTCTAAGGGTGGAGGAAGATTCTTTTTTGTATTTTTTTATGTTTTATGAAAGTAGTAAATCTCTGGTTTTGGAGGATAGGGCGGAATTAGTTGCTAGTCAACTAACCCAAATTATCTACTTCTAAACTACTTATATTTTTGTATTTTTTTGGTTTTAGAGAAAATCAGTGGTGGAGAATAGTGTTTACTTAGAT
>LBNU01039092.1:6630-16749 GCA_014162995.1 Artemisia annua
TTTTAATTTTATATTAATTCGTATGGCCACATTAAGATGCATGGATCATTTTTATCAATTTATACAGATCATATGAGGTATATAGAGTGATAAAAAATACCAAAATTGGTTTGGATCGAAAGGAACAAGCTTTGTGGATTTATCCTCTCTCGGCTACAATTAAACGTCCCAATAAATTCACCACTTCGAACCAAGGCTTCCACAACACGAACCCCTATTTTTCTAAGCTTCTTATGACCTCAAAGGACCCAGGAAAAATATAGAATTGCTTCAGAAAATTCGGATTTGATGGTGGTGAATTTTTGTGTTTCGGCTAGGGTGAAATTTAGGGTTTTCTTTTATTTTTGAATGAGTTTTGCAAATGAGAAGATATGGTGTTATATGGTAGAGATTTTGGCCGAGTTATAGGGGAGGGTAAGCTCAAAATTTCGGCCCTATTGATTTGTTATTCAATTTATATCTTATTTCCTTATTTACTTAATTTTATGCCATAAATAAATATTGTACATAATTAATTTAATTGGAACTATTCTTGGTCTAAAAAAAATGTGTAACATAAGTTTAGAATTTTGATTTTGTCATTTTCATCACTTTATAAGTTTTATAAAGTTTTTGTACAATTATTTTTGATTTATTTATAATTTCATAAGCTTTTATTAAAGTTTTTATTATGAGGGGTATTTTGGTCATTTTATAGAGTTTCAGATTTTAGGTATTACATATTATGTCGAAGGCCTTGGTCACAATCTGTTCTCAGTCGGTCAATTCTGTGATAGGGATTTAGAAGTAGCATTCTGAGAGAAAACTTGCTTCGTTCGTGACTTACAAGGAAATGATCTTATGTCTGGCTCTCGTGGAAACAGTCTTTATACCATATCTTTGTCAGACATGATCGCTTCTTCTCCTATATGTCTTCTTTCAAAGGCAACTTCGACAAAATCATGGTTATGACACAAGCGTATGTCTCATCTCAACTTTAAAACCATGACAGATCTTGCTCGTCACAAACTAGTTGAAGGTCTTCCTCGATTCAGATATTCGAAAGGTCACTTATGTCCCGCTTGTGAACAAGGAAAGAGCAAACGTGCCCACTTCAGCTCTAAAACTGAACCAAGTTCTACGCATGTTCTTCGTCTGCTTCATATGGATTTATGTGGCCCATGCGTGTTCAAACAATTAACAGCAAAAGGTACATATTAGTAATTGTTGATGAGTACTCCAAATGGACTTGGGTCTACTTCCTTCAAAGCAAAGATCAAGCTTCTTCCATGATCATCACCTTTCTCACCAAAATTCAGGTTCAACATCGAAACACAGACAGAACGGACAATGGAACTGAATTTAAGAACCAAACTCTTCGTGAGTATTTTGAGAAAGTGGGTATTGAACATCAAACGTCTATTGCTAGAAGTCCAAAACAGAATGGGGTTGTCGAAAGACGCAATAGAACATTAGTGGAAGCTGCAAGAACGATGCTCATTAATGCTCAATTACCAGATTACTTATGGGCTGAAGCTGTTTCAACCGAATGTTATACTCAAAATCGCTGTATGATCATAAGACGCCACAACAAAACTCCTTATGAGATTGTTTACAAACGAAAACCAAATGTTCAACACTTTCATGTGTTCGGAGCTCTTTGCTATCCGCATAATGATCGTGATGATTTTGGGAAGCTCAAAGCTAAAGCTGACATAGGTATCTTCATTGGCTACTGTGAAAACTCAAAAGGCTTTCGGATCTATAATCGTCGTACAAGGGAAATTCAAGAGACAATTCACGCTAATTTCGATGAACTTTCCACTATGGCTTCTGAGCACAACAGCTTAGGATCCGCAACCAACCGTCTTAACTTCCCAGAGTCTTCAACTGCATCATTGTCACCAACCCGCAAAGAATTGGAAACCTTGTTCGCACCACTGTTTGATGACACTTTTGATCAAAGTGCACCAGTTGTATCCACTAGTTCCGCTGCTCAACCTGATCATATTCCAATACCTGATACAACTGCTCCTACAACTACTACTGTAGACAACAGTGCACCTTGTAATGAGTTCTTCAACCCGTTTGCTGAACAAACCGATTCCAATACAGACAATGTAGCTGAAAATCTGAACCAACAACAAGTACCCGAACCTGCAGATTTTGATCCACTTGCGCTTTTCAATCCGTTTGCTCCGACTCCAAACCTTGAAGACATTGCAAAGTCGTCAACACGCGATTTGGAATCAGTCAATATGCAGCAGTTCCATAACCATCATCCTTCAACGCATCAGTGGACTAAAGATCATCCATTAATCAACATCATTGGACATCCCTCAGCTCCTGTTATGACAAGACACCGACTTCACTCCGATGCTGAACATTGCATTAATGCACTCACAGTTTGTCAAGAAGAACCCAAAAACATTAAGGAAGCACTCATTTATGACAACTGGATTGAATCAATGCAAGAGGAATATGACTAATTCAAACGCCTTGAAGTGTGGGATTTAGTTGAACGACCAGATGGAGTGTACGTCATTGGGCTGAAATGGATTTGGAAAAACAAATTGGACGTAAATGGTACAGTTATTTGTAACAAATCCCGATTGGTTGCTAAAGGATATTCTCAGGAAGAAGGAATTGATTTTGAGGAATCTTTTGCACCTGTGGCTAGACTAGAAGCTGTTCGCATTTTTCTTGCGCACGCTGCTCACAAAAATATGGTCGTTTATCAAATGGATGTGAAAACAGCATTTCTGAACGGTGAATTACGTGAAGAAGTCTATGTTAGTCAGCCGGAAGGATTCGTCGACCCAGAGCATCCTAATCATGTCTACAGACTTAAGAAGGCTCTCTATGGTCTCAAACAAGCCCCAAGGGCATGGTACGATAAACTTACTGCTTTCTTGCTTGCTAATGATTTTACAAAAGGCTTGATAGATCCAACTTTGTTTATCCAAAAACACAGGGATGACATTTTAATTGTGCAAATATACGTTGATGACATTATTTTTGCTTCTACACATAAAAAGTATTCAAACGCTTTTGCAAAATTAATGAAACAAAATTTTGAAATGTCTATGATGGGTGAACTTACGTTCTTTTTAGGACTACAAGTTCATCAATCTCCCCGTGGGATTTTCCTTAGTCAATCTAAATATGCTCTAGAGATAATTAAGAAACATGGCATGACAAGTTGTGATACCTACAATACACCAATGGCCAACGCAACTAAGCTTGATGCGGATTTACATGGAAAACCTGTTGACCCCACAAAATACCGAAGTATTATTGGGTCACTCATGTATCTAACCACTAGCAGACCAGATATTGTCTTTGCTGTATTTATGTGCTCTCGTTATCAGTCTAGTCCTACTGAACGTCACCTCAATGAGGCTAAACGAATCCTTCGATGCATAAAGGGAACCATTAACATGGGACTCTGGTATCCGAAGGATTCTGGTTTTGAACTAATAGCCTTTTCAGATGCTGATCATGCAGGGTGCGTAGACACACGCAAAAGTACTTCTGGTGGTTTGCAGTTTCTTGGAGACAAACTTGTGTCTTGGCAATCAAAGAAGCAGGATTGCACCTCATTATCATCTACAGAGGCCGAATATGTAGCCATGTCTGCTTGCTGTGCTTAAGTCATTTGGATGCGAACACAACTAATGGACTACGGCTACTTATTCAACAAAATCCCGATGTACTGTGATTCCAAGAGCGCGATAGCAATCTCCTGCAACACTGTTCTTCATTGCAAATCTAAGCACATCGATCTCCGTTATCACTTCATCAAGGAGCACGTTGAAAAGGGTACAATCGAATTATACTTTGTGGGTACTGAATACCAGCTGGCAGACTTGTTCACAAAACCATTAGCTCCATCACAGTTTGCTGAACTAGTTCACCGGATTGGTATGAGGTGTTTGACTCTAGATGATTTACAATCTTTTCTTAAAAACAATTAAGCGAGTCAGACACCAAAACCTTTTGTAAATAATTATTCAAAAAAAAATCAGAAAAACTCAAAAACATTTTTCTTTTCTTTTCATTATTTTCCTTTTCTATTTTAAATTCACTACTTCAAGATATGTTGTCCAAAAACATTTCCATCATTTTTTCGTAAACATATCTTGAGGGGGAGAAAATTTTGTCATATTCTAGTGAATTTTTTACTTTCATTATTTTCGTCATCAATAAAATCATCTTTTCCGACTAACTCTCGAGCCAAAAACTACTGTTAAACCGTCATCAATTTATGGTATTGGTTCGAGGGGGAGTCTTGTCAATTATATTCTTAGACTCTACTACTTGGACTCGATACATCATAACTTAATAACCAAAGGGACTGTAAGTGCTTAAAATGTCTTAAGTCTGGTTTGTCAACAAGTCAAGGGGCCAAATTTGCCAACTCATGAAAGTTTCTCCTATATAAGCCTTAGCTTATACCATTCTCATTTTCACAAAACAAAAAACACGACCCCTTGTTTCCAAAATTTCTCCACGACCCACAAATATTGTTTTTGTGATTTCTCATTAATTGTAAGTGCTTGTAATCGTTTACATTGCTTTTTCTCATACAATTTATCATTGGAATTCGTTATGTGGATTTCATTCATTAGGGTTCATGGGTTCGAATTGGGTGTTTTTCAGTGGTGATGTTTTAGGATAATTAGATTTGATAAGCCGTGTTGGTAGGTCATTAGATAATGGAATTCATCTTTAATTTGGCCACAAATTCATCTGTTGTGAGTGAATTAGTCAAATTTGGTTTTTAGGGCTCGAATTAGTGACTGGTTAAGATTGAGCTTGTGTTTGTGTGTATTATATGTTGCTTATGGTTCTAAAATGCACTCCTAACATGCTCCCATAGTTTCAGATCCATAGGACAACGCATGATTGGTTTTGTGTTAATTCGATGGCCTATTTGATCTTTTGCGACAAATGTGTTAGGCTTATGTTAAGTTTAGGGATAGATTTTGTTTATGGGTGCCTTATGACAACATACCATTGCATGCCCATTACCCATATCTTACTTAAATTTTTTGGCTCATCGAGTATGCCATTGAACTTATCGAGTATCTGTGGATGATTATCGAGTATGATGATGATCTTATCGAGTTTCTGCTTCCCTTATCGAGTAAGGATTCATGTTTTCCTTACTCGAAGCATAAAAACAATCTTGTCTTGAGAAATAATTCTATTCTCTTACTCGATAAAATTGTTTCTATTCTTCGAGTAAGCAAAATCTGGAACCTTATCGAGTTAAGTGAACCATCGAGTATGCTTCCTACGCAATATGCTTATCGAGTATGCTATTGGTAATCATCTTATCGAGTATGACTTCTTTGCTTATCGATTATGATTATGTTCTGAGATTTATCGAGTATGATACTTTTGCTGTTATCGAGTATGTAGTTGTTGCCTTTATCGAGTATGCATGTTGCCCTTATCGAGTATGGATTATTCTTATCAATTTTGGTCCATTGTATTATCTAGTTACATGTGGCATGCTATTTGTCGTGTAAGGATTTTGGTGATTAGTCTCCGAGTAAGGAGTGGACCTCAAGAACCATCGAGTATGGGTTCTTCTCTTGTGACTTATATGTAACGAAACTCTGCCCAAATTTTTTAAATTCTATCAAGTATGGAATTAATATAAGTTTTCAAGTCTAAATGTGAATCTGTCAAGAATGATGATAAGTGATTGGTTGTGTATGACTTATGTTAAATTGTCTAATACTTTAAATGTGTATAATGTGTTGTATATGTTCTTATTTGGTTTGATCCTTGTTAGTTGTGCATGCTTATACTTCTCTTTATTCTTTGGTCACAACTAATCTCATCAAAGATGACAACTTGGATACTGGAATGCTCACTAACATAAACATCACTATATTGTGTCCATTGGTTGTATTGATGCATTTCAGGTACCATAATGTCTCAAGGAACCACTCATAGGCATGAGCTAATTCAAGGAGATGAAAGGAACATCGGAAAGTCAAATCTGAAAGTTGATCTAGGGAAACTTCCATGTCATCCAACGTGTCAAATCATTGTGGAAATTCTACAACATCATTACATACGACAACTACTCACCTGTTCATGCTCCGTTCCTGAGGTTTACTTGACGCAATTCTGGAAATCTGTTGATGTAAGCAAGGATGGCAAAACAATGGGGATTCGTCTTGATCACAGAGACATTCAGTTTAATGTCGGAACACTATGCTCGGTTCTTGGTTTACCAGCTGAAGGTTCCAGAAACTTCAAGAAGTTCACTCCACGACCCTCATTGTCAGAGATTATCAGATTACTACAGGAACTTGGGTATGATGAATCTAAGACCAAACTCACCGTCCTATCATCAATCGACAGAAAGTATATACCACAACCATGGCTTACTCTTTACTCCATCCTCAACAACTGTGTAACTGGCAGAGAAACTGGACACGAACACCCATCATTGGAACTGATGCAATTTTACTGGGGAGTTGTCAAAATGGCTCCTATTGACTTTGCTCAGATTATATGGGAAGATATTACTAATCAAGCCCGACAGTTCAAAAATTCACCAACAAGGAAAATCCCTTTTTATCGGTTCACCAAGTCTCTCATTGGATACTTCATGCATAAGTATTCAGAGATTGATTCAAGAAGGGAAGATAAGGAACACACACCGGCTATGGATCTAATGTACACTTCAGCCAGAATCCACAAAACAAGTACCACGAAACAAGGCATGAGAATTCCTGACATTCTTTTATCAGACGCTGTTCGTAACACTAATGCTTATGATGTCTATGATATTGCTCAAAGGAATGACTCTGTCGGGTTAAGTTCCATGAAATCCAAAGCAGCTTCTAAGGGTGCTGAAAAGACTTTCAAGGCTCCCAAGTCTAGAACAAAGAAAGTTACTCGTCAACCTACAAGGAAACTTACCATTCGTGATGAACCGATTGAAGAGGATACGGAAGAAACAACTGTTAAAAGGGCAAAAGATACAAGAGGCAAGGGCAAACAACCTCAGGAGGAAGAAGCTGGAACTCCACCTTTGTCCGAATCTGAAGAAGAGGAACAAATGCAATTTGTCCTACAAGAAAGTAAACGCTCAGAAGAGGAAAGGTTAGCCAAGCTAAGAAAGAAAGGTGAAGGGTCTGGCACCAGAATAGTCAAAAAAGAAGCTCAGTCATCTGAGGAAGAAGAAGAAGATAAGTCTGAGGAAACTGGTTCTCAAACACTCTCAGATACTGATCTAGAAAAGGTGAATTCAGATGATTCAGGCAACTCCGATAAGAGTGAAGTGTCCTCAAGTTCAGAAAAACAGTCTACTGACGGGGAAGAACAGACCAGTTGTTGGGGTATAAAAGATCAAAGTACTGCTGGATATTAAAGTGCTGCTCTTCAGAGTACTGCTGAAGTATTAAAGTCAAAGTACTGCTAGTGATCAAAGTACTGCTCGTTGATAAGTCAAAGTACTGCTTGAAGATAAAGACTGAATATATTATTAGAATTAGAATATTATGTAATCTAGAATATTCTATAGTTAGAGATTGTATACTTGTCGTACTCTCATTTTCACAAAACAAAAAACACGACCCCTTGCTGCCAAAATTTCTCCACGACCCACAAATATTTTTTTTGTGATTTCTCATTAATTGTAAGTGCTTGTAATCGTTTACATTGCTTTTTCTCATACAATTTATCATTGGAATTCGTTATGTGGATTTCATTCATTAGGGTTCATGGGTTCGAATTGGGTGTTTTTCAGTGGTGATTTTTTAGTATAATTAGATTTGATAAGCCGTGTTGGTAGGTCATTAGATAATGGAATTCATCTTTAATTTGGCCACAAATTCATCTGTTGTGAGTGAATTAGTCAAATTTGGTTTTTAGGGCTCGAATTAGTGACTGGTTAAGATTGAGCTTGTGTTTGTGTGTATTATATGTTGCTTATGGTTCTAAAATGCACTCCTAACATGCTCCCATAGTTTCAGATCCATAGGACAACACATGATTGGTTTTGTGTTAATTCGATGGCCTATTTGATCTTTTGCGACAAATGTGTTAGGCTTATGTTAAGTTTAGGAATAGATTTTGCTATTGGGTGCCTTATGACAACATACCATTGCATGCCCATTACCCATATCTTACTTCAATTTTTTGGCTCATCGAGTATGCCATTGAAATTATCGAGTATCTGTGAATGATTATCAAGTATGATGATGATCTTATCGAGTTTCTGCTTCCCTTATCGAGTAAGGATTCATGTTTTCCTTACTCGAAGCATAAAAAAATCTTGTCTTGAGAAATAATTCTATTCTCTTACTCGATAAAATTGTTTCTATTCTTCGAGTAAGCAAAATCTGGAACCTTATCGAGTTAAGTGAACCATCGAGTATGCTTCCTACGCTATATGCTTATCGAGTATGCTATTGGTAATCATCTTATCGAGTATGACTTCTTTGCTTATCGATTATGAATATGTTCTGAGATTTATCGAGTATGATTGCTAGAATATTATCGAGTATGATACTTTTGCTGTTATCGAGTATGTAGTTGTTGCCTTTATCGACTATGCATGTTGCCCTTATCGAGTATGGATTATTCTTATCGAGTTTGGTTCATTGTATTATCTAGTTACATGTGGCATGCTATTTTTCGTGTAAGGATTTTGGTGATTAGTCTCCGAGTAAGGAGTGGACCTCAAGAACCATCGAGTATGGGTTCTTTTCTTGTGACTTATATGTAACAAAACTCTGCCCAAATTTTTTAAATTCTATCAAGTATGGAATTAATATAAGTTTTCAAGTCTAAATGTGAATCTGTCAAGAATGATGATAAGTGATTGGTTGTGTATGACTTATGTTAGATTGTCTAATACTTTAAATGTGTATAATGTGTTGTATATGTTCTTATTTGGTTTGATCCTTGTTAGTTGTGCATGCTTATACTTCTCATTATTCTTTGGTCACAACTAATCTCATCAAAGATGACAACTTGGATACTGGAATGCTCACTAACATAAACATCACTATATTGTGTCCGTTGGTTGTATTGATGCATTTCAGGTACCATAATGTCTCAAGGAACCACTCCTAGGCATGAGATAATTCAAGGAGATGAAAGGAACATCGGAAAGTCAAATCTGAAAGTTGATCTAGGGAAACTTCCATGTCATCCAACGTGTCAAATCATTGTGGAAATTCTATAACATCATTACATACGACAACTACTCACCTGTTCATGCTCCGTTCCTGAGGTTTACTTGACGCAATTCTGGAAATCTGTTGATGTAAGCAAGGATGGCAAAACAATGGGGATTCGTCTTGATCACAGAGACATTCAGTTTAATGTCGGAACACTATGCTCGGTTCTTGGTTTACCAGCTGAAGGTTCCAGAAACTTCAAGAAGTTCACTCCACGACCCTCATTGTCAGAGATTATCAGATTACTACGGGAACTTGGGTATGATGAATCTAAGACCAAACTCACCATCCTATCATCAATCGACAGAAAGTATATACCACAACCATGGCTTACTCTTTACTCCATCCTCACCAACTGTGTAACTGGCAGAGAAACCGGACACGAACACCCATCATTGGAACTGATGCAATTTTACTGGGGAGTTGTCAAAATGGCTCCTATTGACTTTGCTCAGATTATATGGGAAGATATGACTAATCAAGCCCGACAGTTCAAAAATTCACCAACAAGGAAAATCCCTTTTTATCGGTTCACCAAGTCTCTCATTGGATACTTCATGCATAAGTATTCAGAGATTGATTCAAGAAGGGAAGATAAGGAACACACACCGGCTATGGATCTAATGTACACTTCAGCCAGAATCCACAAAACAAGTACCACGAAACAAGGCATGAGAATTCCTGACATTCTTTTATCAGACGCTGTTCGTAACACTAATGCTTATTAAGTCTATGATATTGCTCAAAGGAATGACTCTGTCGGGTTAAGTTCCATGAAATCCAAAGCAGCTTCTAAGGGTGCTGAAAAGACTTTCAAGGCTCCCAAGTCTAGAACAAAGAAAGTTACTCGTCAACCTACAAGGAAACTTACCATTCGTGATGAACCGATTGAAGAGGATACGGAAGAAACAACTGTTAAAAGGGC
>LBNU01039093.1:9842-35144 GCA_014162995.1 Artemisia annua
ATCATCTAATTGTAACCTCGTCCTTATCAAAGACTCTGTCACCACATACTCTATTCCATCAATGTTGCTACAATCTCTGTATCTGACCTTTTCCTTGCAGTTGCCCAAAATTGTCGCACCAAAGATTCATAAATTACATTTGGACTGTGTGTCAGAGCAAAATGAATCTTTGAACGTTTCAAGAACTCAACCATAGGATCATATTCTTCATGTCCTTTAGCCTTTCCCAAGAAGGCAACCTTGTTATGATCTGGTTTGAATTTTAGGGAAGCCATGGAAGATTGTGAGTGAATTGGGTTTGAATTTATTGAACTACACATAACTGCATCCTGCAAAATAGACATAAAGTAGCAACCAAACATACAAACTAACATGCTTTTACACACATTAGATGGTTAGTGTTAGAAATCTAAAAATTATACAATTTTACAACAACAATCAATCCTCCCCTGAGGCATATGCCTCCCCTGAGGCTTATGCCTCCCCTCAAACAGTGCATTTAAGGGTTAACCATCCCAATGTGGACAACTAAGTGTTGAAACCTAGGTCCATCAAAAGCTTTTGTCAGTAACTCTGCCACATTTTTATCTGTGTGAATTTTAACCACATTTATCAAATGTTTTTCAAATGCATCTCTTATGAAGTGGTGTCTTATCTCAATATGCTTTGTTCTGTTGTGAAAAACTGGATTTTTAACAATGCATATGGTACTTTGATTATCAATAAAGATTGTGGTGTTCATGAAATTAAACCCATAATCTAGCAACTGATTTTGTATCCNCATTCTCACCCTTTATTTTCCCTTGAAAGAGCCCAGCACCTCTTCGCAGATGTAGGACTCAGATGATATATATCTCCATCTGCAATCTGAGTCAATCTCTTTGGCTATTACTTTAAGGGAACTTGTCCAAAGATTTGGGTCAAGTGTTTCAGTTCTGATCTGCTTTGCCAGAGTTCTACTTCTGTTTAAGGTAAAAAGGGATTTTGATTTCTGTTGGAGAGAGTGAGGGGATGTTGGGATGTTTGTGTTTTGATTGTGTGTTGTATCTGACTCAGCATGATCGGGGGGGTCATTATTTTAAAAGTTGTGTATGTTGTAGGAGTTTGTTTAAAGAATTGATTTTCTTGTATCACGGACTCTCCGGAGGCTCTGGATTACACTTGGTTGAATCATATTACCTTGATAGATCTTGTTAAGCTTCGCTTGAAAGTTAAGTGTTCTTGTTTATCACAAAAACTCAATATAGCGATCTCAAGTTGTCTCTAATGCGGAAACAATACAAGAATAAAAAATAAGTACTAGGAACATTTAATCTCTATGGTTATATATTGAAAACTTGTAATCGTTCGTTACATCAACATACTTGTGTCCCTTTATAGACAAGGAACCCTAACTAAAAAGACCGTTTTCCAAGAAACGTATCTTCTATAAACTTTAAATAATATGCATTATCTTTTCCTAATATAACTCATGCATATCCTAACTACATTACATAATACGCAGTTTTACTAAGTCCGTAGAAACTAAACATGCTGAACTATGTCTTCAGCAGTAATACTTCATCAGCAGAATCTGGTCTTCAGCAGATTCCCTTCAGCAGTAACCATCAGTGGAATTCACACTCAGCAGAATTCCCAACAGGACCTGACATATTAGGGTCACCAACAACATGTGACCCATCAACAAGCAAACAGAGGTAAGCTTTCTATTAGAAACATCGTGATAGAAGTCACCAAATGTGCGGATGGGGCGAGATGGAAAAATCAGTACTCCGTATTTTCTTAGTATGGGTAAAAGAAATCAGGTTAGGTTCTCCGTTTTTGAATAAGTAAACATGGCACTTTTCATAACTTTCAGAAATAACTGTAATAGTGAAAGTAGTAAACATACAAAAAATAAACTAAAATTATACAATATGTACTTTCACTCCAATTGCATTGTGCAATTTCCCGACCTAGTTAATTTTTACCTCAATTTTTATCTTCTAAAAATTTCCAACAGCACCTATTTTTTTACAGAAAAGTCATTTCCATCGCATAACTTAAAACTAACGTATCTTTTTCGTTATAAGCCCGTTTAAACTCGTTCAAGCGGCTACATTTTCGTTATACGAAACTTCGTAATCTTAAGATCCTGACAGCATAGTTTGTAAAGGTACAAAATCGTCATGAAAATATTTCAATGCCTCGTTTTTAATCAAGGTTCTTTTGGGGTCGTCACAATGTTTAAACTGGCAAAGCACAATATTTAATTGGATAGTTGATTTATTTCTATGTTCCTGTAAGGTGTGGCGTTGTCTGGTGCAATTTCTACAATAGTTTCTTGATTTTTTCGTTTTCTTCACTTTTAACTTCAAAAACGCCCAAAATATTCCATTTTCCAGAATTCTCGTCCCAAGTACCTAAAATGACAAAAGAAGCTATTTAAGGTAATATTTGACCATATATTTACGATTTAGGGATTAAATAACCCCCTAAAAGTGTATCAAATAAATCCTTATCAAATACCCTTACATACATCAAGCCCTCCGTCCCAAGAATAGAGCAATATATCAGCCGGACGTAAGGGTTTGTCCCTTTCTCCACTAAGCCCGATATCAACTTCTTTACGAGTTGAAATCCCCTAACCTACTAACTGTATGCGGAAATAAACCTATAATAACACCATTTCAAATTTCAGTGTGCACGATAACAGCATCAATTCAAATTATCCGTATTGTTAGTCTAACATTAAGTATGAGGAGTGTTTTATTTGATAAACATCCATCGACCAAAAAGTTAATAGTTAATTAAAAGTATTAATTTACTCCGTAGTAATGCATTTGTCACTTGTTTTATTGCTAGTTCTATATGAAGTGTTTTGCAGTTATTCCTTTCTCGTTGGATCCTTACATCGGCGAGTAAACCATTAATGATTACTTATGATTATCCTATTTATCTAAAGACAACTTTTGGATATAATGGATATGTGACTATGTGATTTGAGATCTATTCGAGTGTCTCGGGTAGGTCGGCTCGTGGCTTTCCTATGTTTCGTGTGTCTATTCGATGGCTCGGGTAGACAAACCTTATGATTGTTATGTGATTAATATGAATATTCTCACGTTATGTAATTATGTTTGAGTTTATAAGGTTAAGTTTTGGTGTAATAGGAGACTTGTTTAGTGAGACCATACAAGTGATAGATCATATATGAAAGGATTAAGGTATGTTTTGTAATTGTTATTTTTCAAGATTATTATATGTATGGGTTTTAGATTATGGTATTGCTATGGTGATGGTTATGAGATTATGATGAATTTACATCAAATGAATTCACTAAATACTGTAGATGGAATAGCAAGACAGTTGACAGCACCATACTCTCCACAACAAAATGGAGTAGTGGAAAGAAAGAATAGGACAGTGTTATCAACTACTAGGAGTATGATGAAAGCAATGAAGTTACCCTTAACTTTTTGGGCGGAAGCAGTCAAGCACGCCATTTACATACTCAATAGGGTACCGACAAGAGCCCTGGAAGACCATTGGTGTACCAACAGAATCACAATTTTCCATACCGTGTTTTTTCAAAATCTCAATTGTATATTTAGCTTGATTAATAAAATTACCATGAGGGGATTGATGTATTTTTAAGCCAAGAAAGAATTTAAGTTCCCCCATCACCTATTCTACCACCTCCACCATCTTCATACATTTCTCCACCATCACCTTCATTCTCTCAAAATTAAGCATATGCAATGCTTAATAAATAAAGCCTTATCAAACCCACATAAGGACTGGCTAATCCAAGAGTAAACGGCTCTAGGTAAAGATATCTCAAATCCGTTTATGGCTGACAATTTGCCAAAAATTGTATGGTATTCAACTCACCATATCTGTGTTAGTGAAGAGTTGGCTAGCCCACAAGGTTATGGCTTGTGGTAAAGGCTATGGAAAACCATAATTGGTAATCAACTCACCAAGATGATGACTGCATTCCATCCTCTTCCTTATTAATTTTAACGTTGCCATTGTTGATGACATAAACAGTTTCTAATTTATGACACCTACCTCTTTCGTCCATATTAAAAACTATTTTTTTTATCATCGAAAGTGAGAGAGATCAGTTTATTAAAGACATCAATCATGGCATGGGCAGTGGCAAGTAAAGGCCTTCCTAAAATAATTGGTAATTCCCTATCTTCCTCCATGTCGAGTGTCGCGGCCAGAATCTGTGTTACCCATCGACCGTTTTTTCCGTCGGAATTGTACTGTTTCCTTTTAAAATTTGTTATAAAGTTTGATTTGTAATTTTTCTATAAATTTATTTGTTTATTATGTTGTGTAAATTTGTTTATAAAAACAATATTGTCCAAATATATGTCGACGACATTATATTCGGTTTAACTTGTCAAGATATGTGTGATGAATTCTCAAAGAGCATGCATGACGAGCTTGAAATTAGCATGATGATTTGGTAAATTGTTGTCCAAGTGTGGGAATTAGTATTGATTTGGGGAGAGGATGTGATGATTGCTTCATCATTGTCATGTGATGGCCTAATCCTAGATCTCTTTGAGTTGTGAGTTGGTGAGGTTTGAATGGAAACCATGGTGAGTGAGTGATGAGTGCTCAAACACTCATCATTTTTGGTCAAATCTGAGCTGCAAAACATTTAAAAACACTTAAAAATGCATCAAAAATACTGAAAGTATCCCAAAATTGCGTTTTATATGTTTCAGATGCAAAATGAGTAAAAACAGATGAAAAACGAACAAAGTTTGCATAATTGGCAGTTTCAGTCCCCCCAACTTTCAAAGATTGGCAAAACTAGTCCCTGGAAGATTTATTTTGAAGAAAAGTCAACAACAGTCCCCCAGGAATCAAGAAATGACATTTGTGGTCATTGGAGTAAATTTTTCATAAATTGGCAAAAACGACCCCTCAACTTTGAAAAATGACAATTTTGGTCCCTGGGTGTTTTAAATTGGAAATTGTGCAAATATGGTCCTTGGATTATGGAATGTGGCAAGTTAGGACCCTATAACAACTTTGGAACAGTTGCAAGATTAGTCCCCTAATTTTCAGCGTTGGCAACTTTGGTCCTTGTTGTTATTTACTAATACCAAATGGACCTAGTTTTATTTACCAATCCATAAAACAAACACAACCCAACAACAAATAAAAACCCACTAACCCAATACCTACCCCTTTTCACCTGTGGCCCAATCACTCCCCAAGCCCAAAAACAAAACAAACTAACACACCCCGTTTATCACTAACCTCGGTCAAACCCTTTGACCCCTCCCTTAACCTCCATTTCCCTCCAACTTGCATCCTGTACCTCCACTGCAACACTCCAACTCCATCACCAACCCTGCTACAACCCATCCCATGTTCCCTCCACCTCACACAACATCCAAACTCCATTAATTGCCCTCAAAACCCTCCAAGTTACATATAAACTGCCAAAAAATCCATTTCCCGCCAAAACCAATTAAACGGCTGAGATTGATTGAGATAATCGAATGGTCAAGATAAAAGGTGGGAAATGTCCAAAGGACCCTGGAGAAGATTATAAATCAAGAATGAAGGCAGAAGAAAAGGAGTTAGTTAATGTAGCTTAATTTATTTTTAGCATGTCGTTTTGATTAAACTTTCATTTTCCATTGTAATTTTTAGTTTCAAAGTTGTAATTTTAAGTATCTCAATGTAATTCAAACTTGTTTCAAGTCTCAAATTCAGTTAACTTTTTAGAATCCAGTTTTTACCGTTTTTATGTGAAATATCATTTCAAATCTAAAGTTGTTAAAAGAGGTTAAGCACTGTTTCTTAAGCTTACTTAAGCTCCTTTACAAGTTTCTACAAGCTCAAATTAGCATTTAAAACAGTTTTACTAAAATACTAGAAAAATACAAAAAATTAGAGTAAATATAAAAAAATAAGTGTTGAAGATAGTAGAAGATGAAGCAAGGTGTATTTTGGTTTGCATTGGGTATAAGAACTCCATGGGGAGTATAGGTTGTGGTTTAGTTGCCCTGGTACCTTGTTCTGCTCAGGATTTCATTATAAGCAACTTTTAGTGATTTTTGTTATTTACTGTATCTTAGTTTAAATAGTGCTTAATTATGTTCTTGAATGTTTAGTTAGAACTATTAAATGATTTTCTGCTGTTGTTATGCATGTTTGTTCATTAGAATCTCATAGGTGCTTATTAACTAGATTTCACAGTCAAATTGCATGTTCTTGATTCTTAGGAATTTGTTATTATCTCTGGTGTTAGTATGCTTAAAATAGTTTTTTATATCCAAGTAAGTCATTATGAATCAGTTGTAGGGAGTAAATCACCCATTTTACTTGAAAATCATAACCAGTTAGGATATAAAGGGGTGTTTGGTTGAGGGTCATTTCCCGTGATTGAGCCTGTTTCATTGGTGTAATTTAGTTAAAACATGTTTCATTAGGGTCCAGTAGCTCAGTCAAACAATAAAAACCTTAGGTCATAGCATTAAAAGTCAAAATTCACGGTTACATCTCATGATCAGTTAACTGTTAGATTTTTAGGAGTAGTAATCATGCATATTAGCTCATAAGTTGTTAGCAAAGCTTCTTTTCATCTCATTTTAACATAAAACATCATTTTTAGTGATTAAGGATTGATTAAATCTCACACAAGTCAACTCTGAGTGTTTATCTCAAAAAGTCAAATTGCATACCTTAGATAGAAATCTCATTTTTGGAAGAATTTTCATGACCTCTGTGTTAAGTTTTAGACTTAGGGCTTTTGGATTCTTAAAATTTGGAAGCTCAGTTTTTTCATGCATATTTTATCTTATTTTTAGGATTGTTGTTAAGTGCTTATTTGGTGTCTTATTTTTGACTGTTTTGCTAATTCATGCCCTGCACCAGTTAGTCTGGCCATAAGCCACTTTTCCTAGGATTGTAGATTGTTAATTAGTGACTCTTAGTCTGTATTTTTTTGTTGTTTTGGAAACCTTACAGTGCCACCTCACTATTCGTTTGCTTATTTTCCACTTGTATGCTTAAATGGTTGCTTATTTTGTGATCTAAAGGAACCACCACTGAACACCTTACAATGAGTAATCATTGTGAAGGTGCCAGTTTCATAAGCTCTTTTTGAGCTTCTCAGTGGGTCCCACAGTGAGTGTTTGGGTTCTTTGAGATGCCCTTTGACTCAACTTGTTGTTTCCAAGCTTCTTTTAGCTTTTTAAGCTCATTTGATAAGCCTTTCAGAGGCCTTCAGTTGCCACAAGGGCCTGTGAGGTTCTCAGTGCTTTGTGGTATTGCTTATTCTAGTTTTTAGCTTATTTCAGTGTGATTTGCTTGTTGTTTCAGCTTAATCTAAGTTTATTAAACTTTTTTTCCAGCCTATTTTAGCTTTAGTCTCAGTTTGAAGCTTTTTGATTAGCTTTTTTCTAGTCCAAAATCCCATTTTTAGCTTAAATACCCAACTGTTGGGGTTTTAAGCTCACATTCAGCTTATTTGAAATTTTTAGAAAAGTTTGTTTTGTAAAAAGTTCTTGTATTTAGTTGGTTAACAAGTTTGCAAAAAGGAAAAGTCAAAATAAAATTGTTTGCAAAAAAAAGGGGTGTTGTGGGATTCGACCTTGAGACCTCCTAGTCACCACAAGCATAACTAATACGGGGTCAAGCACCATCTCCCCTAAGTAGTATTTAGTGTTTACTTTTCCCCTAGTTTTATTTATAGTATACCTTTTTCCTTTTAGCTTATTTTCCTTATTAGCTTATTTTCCAGCTTATTAATAAGCATTTCACACTTTTATATTTTTTTCCTAGCTAACTAATACTACTTAGTATTTATATAAAAAATTTCAGATTTATTTAAATTAATTTAGTATTTATAATAATTAAATCTAGTTTAATTAATAATTAATTAATAATAAATAATTAAATAGTCTAATAAATATTTTTCTTTTTCCAATAATTTCCTTTTATCATTAGGTTTATAAAAAAGTAATTTTCATATCAGTAGGCCTTTTATTTCTATAAACTCGCGATTTATTTTGTACGTTAACGTAGTTTTTAATTTAAACGTTCGTTTTTTTTTTCAGTTTCTTAACGCTTTTAGGTAACTTTGTTTTATGTTCTTGTCATTTTAGATTGTTTAAGCTATTTTATTTATATTTCCTTAGTTTTTATCACTCACAACCCTATTCCCATTCAAAATCACCCGATCACAAGTCGTTTTAATACAATTTCACACCTCGTCGGGACTTAACGACCCGGGGATATTCTATACTCCTTGGTTAGTATTGGCTCAATTGTTTGACTTTAGTTGACCAAATCCTTAGTCAGTTTTAGTTGACTGTTCAGAGCCGATCAGTGAGTAAGGATGAGTTTAGTGTTGTGTTTCAGTTCCCTCGTTAGCTCATTTAGTTAGGGTGTTTATCGGTTCGGCTATCATGTTTTTCGATTTATTTAGTTCGGTTAGTTTGGTTAAAAAAATTTCTGAGTAAAACTGAACCGAAGCGAATTGAAATTGGATTAAACCGAACCGAAAAACCAAAAACCGAATCGAATCACCCGAATAACTTAATTTTATTTACTTGTTTACTTAGTTATGCGAGAACCAGCATCAACCAATCAGAATTTGTGGATATTTATTTATTTTATTTATTTCAAAAGGGTAAAATGGTAAATTGTATTTTTCATTTTCTTTTTGATTTATTTTAAATAAAAAATGTTTTATTGCCTCCTAAATTTTAGGAATTGATTTTTTTTACAAATAAATTTTTTTAACATGTATAATTTCAAAAAGTCAGAAATCTTTGAATCAAAATCCCGCCAATTTCGGTACTAGTCTCAGTGAGGTGTCAAAAGCCTAGTCACCTAAAACCAACTGGTTTGGGATGTGCCGAGAAGAAGGCCGCTACATGGAAAAGGCTATTTTTGATTCTTAAATTGTGTTTTTGTGTTTTTGATGTTATGAATGACCAAGGAGAGGGGGAGGGAGTATTTATAATGCCTTGGTTTAGATTTTTGCTTAGATAAGTGAATACTTGTTTGATACGTAACGACCCCAGGATTGATGCAGACCCTCGTTGCCTTTTGTCAGCAAACGAATACAACGTAATCGAAAATGGTGGAGCAAAAACTACAAGATATAAAATGGATTAAATGTAAAAGGGTAAAATAGGTATGACCTATTGTGTATGGGTTAGTTAATGTAGAGACGTTGAGTGATATAAAAATGGAAATTATCAAGAATCAGAAGATGAGTGGGTAGGGGTAGCTAGGGTATATTCATAACTATCGGATGAAGTATCCGTATCATCGGTATCCAACACGATGATATGATTGTTAAAGGATGACATATCTAGCTGTAATACCCGAAAGAGTATCTTAGCATAACTCTAACCTATGTTATATCCTAGAGGCAACGAGGGTCTGCATCAATCTTGTTTATTTCAAATATCTACATACAAAATTTCACATTTGATGTCATTATCTCTAATTCCCAATGCTGCAAAAAACGACCTACTCGGCCTTGTAATCGCCGATTACAAGGTAAACGGCCCTGGAACTTGGAGAGATTTACAAGGAAATCGGCCGATTAATCGGCGATTACAAGGTTTAGGGCCGATTAACCGGCTAAAAAACGCTACTCAGCCCTCGACCGCCTCAGGACCGGTTCACGATTTTTGCAACATTGCTAATTCCCTCTCATTTTTCAGCCGTTTTCGTCACCTTTCATTACTTTATAAATATACCCCACTAAATATCTTTCACACACTCACAAAACAAATAAAAAAACATGTTGCAATTACTGATCTTGAATATTTAAAGTCAAAAATGAAAAAGACGTCAATGGATATTCATATACTTCATACTTTAACAGAAGAAACTGGTGTATGTGAACTTTGCAATTATATAAATTATTCAGATGGAGGACTGTTTTAGTTGCCGTGGATGTTTTTATTTTCGGAGTGGGCCTTGGCCCTAAACTTAATTTAATTGTTTGTTTAAAGTTGGGCTCCTCATTTTCCCATAAAAGTAACAGTTTCCAACAAATGACCTTGAAATACCCAAAACGAATTGTAAAATGCCATAAGGACTCTAACACGACCTCTTAATCGAATGCGAACAAACCCCGCCATACTAACCAACAAGATAAGGCGGTCTTCTGCTCCTGCTTATCTTCATCACCATTCATTCAGAGGCTCCACCTTTAGTACTTCTGGTCTGAGTTTGCAGTTGCTACTGCATGTTTTCATTTTTTGGATATGATGATGACAATAAGAATAGAAGCTGGTCTCCTAACAGGTACATGAAGTCACCAACTGTTACACGAGGTTTGCCTTGATTGTTTTGTTTGACAATGGTGGAGCAGAAACTACAAGATATAAAATGGATTAAATGTAAAAGGGTAAAATAGGTAAGACCTATTGTGTATGGGTTAGTTAATGTAGAGACGTTGAGTGATATAAAAATGGAAATTATCAAGAACCAGAAGATGAGTGGGTAGGGGTAGCTGGGGTATATTCATAACTATCGGATGAAGTATCCGTATCATCGGTATCCAACACGATGATAGGATTGTTAAAGGATGACATATCTAGCTGTAATACCCGAAAGAGTATCTTAGCATAACTCTAACCTATGTTATATCCTAGAGGCAATAGTAATAGAGCATATGAGTTGAACCCGGTGTATGTGGTAAGGTTGATCATCTGGAGGGCTATTTCTTTTCACCCTTTTCTTTAATTTTCTTTTTAAATTTTCAACCCCTTCTTTCTCCTTTCATTCTTTTCTCCTTTTTTCATATCATACCTAAGGACTTCTAGTTCTAACTATTGGTGTTGTCCCTGGGTAGATCCCTCAGGCTCTTACTCCCCTGATTCGTTTGGTGTGGATAATGTTGTAACATGGTTAAATCCTCCTCCAAGAGAATGTAAAAACTTCAAGATTAAAGCAGCGCCAAAGCAGATCATTGCAAATAACAAGCTATAACATTAAAATCATTAAACTACTTAACAAAAGCAAAAAGAAAATCAAATAAACTATATTAAAGATGAAGTGGCCTCTTCGATGCTAAATCTTGATAAGCTCATAATCAAGGTTTTATACAAAGGTGCACCTGTTTATTTCAAATATCTACATACAAAATTTCACATTTGATGTCATTATCTCTAATTCCCAATGTTGCAAAAAACGACCTACTCGGCCTTGTAATCGCCGATTACAAGGTAAACGGCCCTGGGACTTGGAGAGATTTACAAGAAAATCGGCCGATTAATCGGAGATTACAAGGTTTAGGGCCGATTAACCGGCTAAAAAACGCTACTCAGCCCTCGACCGCCTTAGGACCGATTCACGATTTTTGCAACATTGCTAATTCCCTCTCATTTTTCAGCCGTTTTCGTCACCTTTCATTACTTTATAAATATACCCCACTAAATATCTTTCACACACTCACAAAAAAAATAAAAAACATGTTGCAATTACTGATCTTGAATATTTAAAGTCAAAAATGAAAAAGACGTCAATGGATATTCATATACTTCATACTTTAACAGAAGAAACTCGTGTATGTGAACTTTGCAATTATATAAATTATTCAGATGGAGGACTGTTTTAGTTGCCGTGGATGTTTTTATTTTCGGAGTGGGCCTTGGCCCTAAACTTAATTTAATTGTTTGTTTAAAGTTGGGCTCCTCATTTTCCCATAAAAGTAACAGTTTCCAACAAATGACCTTGAAATACCCAAAACGAATTGTAAAATGCCATAAGGACTCTAACACGACCTCTTAATCGAATGCGAACAAACCCCGCCGTACTAACCAACAAGATAAGGCGGTCTTCTGCTCCTGCTTATCTTTATCACCATTCATTCAGAGGCTCCACCTTTAGTACTTCTGGTCTGAGTTTGCAGTTGCAACTGCGTGTTTTCATTTTTTGGATATGATGATGACAATAAGAATAGAAGCTGGTCTTCTAACAGGTACATGAAGTCACCAACTGTTACACAAGGTTTGCCTTGATTGTTTTGTCAGGTTTAACAGGTTATATTGAACAAGAAGATGTACATGGAATCAAGCTTTTGGCGCTGCTTTAATCTTGAAGCTTCTACATTATCTTGGAGGAGGATTTATCCTTCGGATACCAGATCCCCAAGTGAATGGTTCCCTTTGCATATCAAAGGATTCGTTTAGCCTCATTGAGGTGACGTTTAGATGGACTCGACTGATAACGAGAGCAAATATATACAGCAAATATAATATCTGGTCTGCTAGTGGTTAGATACATGAGTGACCTAATAATACGTCGGTATTTGGTAGGGTCAACTAGTTTTCCATGTAAATCTGCATCTAGCTTAGTTGTGTAGGACATTGGGGTATTATAAGTATCACAACTGGTCATGCCATGTTTCTTAATTATCTCTAGAGCATATTTGGACTTACTAAGGAAAATCCCACGAGGTGATTGATGAACTTGTAGTCCTAAGAAGAACGTAAGTTCACCCATCATTGACATTTCAAAATTTTATTTCATTAATCTTGCAAAAGCGTTTGAGTACTTTTTATGTGTAGAAGCAAAAATAATGTCATCAACGTATATTTGCACAATTAAAACGTCATCCCCATGTTTTTGGATAAACAAAGTCGGATCAATTAAACCTTTAGTAAAGTTACTAGCAAATAAAAAAGCAGTGAGTTTATTTTACTACGCCCTTGGGGCTTGTTTGAGAACATAAAGAGCTTTCTTAAGTCTGTAGACATGGTTAGGATGCTCTGGGTCAACGAATCCCTCTGGCTGACTAACATATACCACCTCACGTAACTGACCGTTCAGAAATGCCGTTTTCACATCCATTTGATAAACAACCATATTCTTGTGAGCAGCATAAGAAAGAAATATTCGAACAGCTTCAAGTCTAGCCACTGGTGCAAAAGATTCCTCAAAATCAATTCCTTCTTCCTGAAAATAACCTTTAGCTACCAATCGGGATTTATTACGAATAACTGTGCCTTCTGCGTCTAACTTGTTTTTCCAAATCCATTTCAGCCTAATGACATAAACTCCATCTGGTCGCTCAACTAATTCCCATACTTCAAGTTGTTTGAATTGGTCGAGTTCCTCTTGCATTGATTCTATCCAGTTGTCGTAGGTTAGTGCTTCTTTAATGTTTTTGGGTTCATCTTGACAAACTGTGAATGCATAAATGCAGTGTTCAGCATCAGTGTGAAGTTTTTGTCTTGTCATTACTGGAGCTGAAGGATTTCCAATGATGTTTACTAAAGGGTGATCTTTAGTCCAATGATGTATTGAAGGGTGAGGGTTATGGAGCTGCTGCATATTAGTTGGCTCCAAATTGCGTGATGATGACTCAGCAATATCTGAAATGTTTGGAGTTGGAGCAAAAGGATCGAAGAACGCATTTGGATCATAATCTGCAGGTTCAGATCTTCAGCTACATTGTCTGTGTTGGAAGTGGTTTGTTCAGCTGTTGTTGTTGATTCAATTGGAGGTGCATCGGTTACTACAGTTGTTGTTGTAGGTGCAGGTGTATTAGGTATTGGTATGTTATCAGGTTGAGCAGCAGAACTAGTGGATACATTTGATGCACGTGGAGCAAAAGTATCATCAAACAACGGAGCAAAGAGCGTTTGCAATACTTTACGAGTTAGTGACAATGGTTCAGTTAAAGGATCTGGGAAGTTAAGATGGTTGGTTACGGGTCCTAACCTGTTGCATGCAAAAACCATATCTGAAATCTCATCGAAATTAGCATGAATAGTCTCCTAAATTTCCCTAGTCCGACGGTTGTAGATTCAAAATCTTTTTGAGTTCTCCCAATATCCAATGAAGATACCTATGTCAGCTTTTGCTTTGAGCTTTCCAAGATCATTATGATCATTATTTGTGTAGCAGAGAGCTCCAAATACATGAAAGTGTTTAATGTTAGGTTTGCGTTTGTGAAAAATCTCNGAGGTGCATCGGTTACTACAGTTGTTGTTGTAGGTGCAGGTGTATTAGGTATTGGTATGTTATCAGGTTGAGCAGCGGAACTAGTAGATACATCTGATGCACGTGGAGCAAAAGTATCATCAAACAACGGAGCAAAGAGCGTTTCCAATACTTTACGAGTTAGTGACAATGGTTCAGTTAAAGGATCTGGGAAGTTAAGATGGTTGGTTGCGGGTCCTAACCTGTTGCATGCAAAAACCATATCTGAAAGCTCATCGAAATTAGCATGAATAGTCTCCTAAATTTCCCTAGTCCGACGGTTGTAGATTCGAAATCTTTTTGAGTTCTCACAATATCCAATGAAGATACCTATGTCAGCTTTTGCTTTGAGCTTTCTAAGATCATTATGATCATTATTTGTGTAGCAGAGAGCTCCAAATACATGAAAGTGTTTAATGTTAGGTTTGCGTTTGTGAACAATCTCATAAGGAGTTTTGTTGTGGCGTTGATTGATGATACAACGATTTTGGGTGTAACATGCAGTTGATACGGCTTCGGCCCATAAGTATTCTGGTAATTAAGCATCGATAAGCATCGTTCTTGCAGCTTCCACTAACGTTCTGTTGCGTCTTTCGACAACCCCATTCTGTTCTGGACTTCTGGCAATGGATGTTTGATGTTCAATTCCCACTTTCTCAAAATATGCTCGAAGAGTCTGATTCTTGAATTCAGTTCCATTGTCCGTTCTAACTTTTGTGACAGTGTTACGAAGCTGAACCTGAATTTTCGTGAGAAATGTGATGATCATTGAAGGAGCTTGATCTTTGCTTCGGAGAAAGTAAAACCAAGTCCATTTGGAGTAGTCATCAACAATTACTAAGATATACCGTTTGCCGTTAATCGTCTGAACACGCATTGGGCCACACAAATCCATATGAAGAAGTTGAAGAACATGATCAGTGCTTGGTTCGGTTTTTGAATTGAAATGTGCACGTTTGCTCTTTCCTTGTTCACAAGCGGGACATAAGTGATCTTTTGCATATCTAAATCTTGGAAGACCGTCAACTAGGTTATGGTGAGCAAGATCTGTCATGGTTTTGAAGTTTAGATGAGACATTCGTTTGTGCCATAACCAGGATTTTGTCGATTCAGCTTTGGAAAGTAGACATATGGGAGAAGAAGCAATCATGTCTGACATTGAGATAGTATAAAGACTGGTTCCACGTTTGCCTGACATAAGATCATTTCCTTGTAAATCACGAACGAAGCAAGTTTTCTCCCTAAACGCTACTTCCAAATCCCCATCACAGAATTGACCGACAGAGAAAAGGTTGTGACCGAGGCCTTCGACATAATAAACACGACTAATTTCGATGTTCCCACTGACATAGTCCCCATAACCCATAATAGCAGCGAAATGATCATTCCCGAATCTGACAGTGCCGATGAACTTTGAGAAAAAGTTTCTTAACAGTTTGAGATTGCCTGTCATGTGTCGGATGCATCCGCTATCAATAATCCAAAGAACAATTTGAACCACCTGCATCACACGAAGGAGACGAAGATGGAACAATGGTAACGGTGGAACCCAAAGAAGTTGAGGGTTCCGTTGGGTTAGAAGCACACACATTAATAATTTTAGGTATCCATTTAAAGTTATGTGTCCTTTGTAACCAACGTTGCCAATTCCAACTAGTTCGTGCTTTCTTCTTAATGAATTCGCTAAGTGATAGCATGTTCCTAGAAGTATTGTTCGCAACTACGGGGGTGACTATATCATTCTTAGAAACTACACTTGGCTTAATCCCTAGCACAGATTTAGAAGCAATAGTGGGCCTAGATTTACTGCCAGTTGTACGGTTCTTGTGACGAGATAAAAGAGAGTTAGCAACACATTTTGTATGATCACCAGATAACATACTTTTACGACAAAACACACATGAAGTATTAACATTCGAAACATTCAAAGGTGTATCATTCGTTACACTGATAATTTGATTACAATTTGCCAAATTAGAATCTACATCAGATGCAACATGAGTTTTATTCAAATTCCTAAGGTGGTCTTCGACTTCAGGGGCTTCTAGTTTTGCTTTTCTACGTTGCGAGATCCTATTCATCCATTTGTTTCTCTTACGCTTAGATCTGCTAATGCTAGTAGTGGCAACTATTCCTCTAGAAGTGGAAGGATCCAAATTAGAAGTCTGAGTGTGTGTTTCTGTAGTGGTTATGTCCATTTTGTACATTCCTGGTGCTACTACATTTGTGTTAACAAACTTTCCTTTTTCAAGTACTTTAATCTTATCATTTAACTCAATGATGATGTGATTTTTATCGTGTATTTGAGATTCAAGTCGTTTTAATGATTCTATTTCCTTTTCATATTTAGAAATTTGACCTTTTAAATCCAAAGTTTCATTATGAAAGGACGTTGAAGATTTTTGACTTTGCAATTTCAATTCAAAATCAAGACTCTGAGTTTGACACCATTCAAGCTTCTTTTCGAGTTGAAAAATCTCATTTGAAAGTTTACTTTGCACATCATCATTGTGTTTCAATAGTTTCTCATTTTCTCTTTTTTAATGTCTCAACTTGTTTATGCAACAATTCAATATCATCAGTGTGATCATCAACAAGCATAGATGTACCAGATTCATAAAGAGAATTCATAATCACAGATATTATATCAGCATTAAGAACATGTTCCAAGAGTCGATCAACATCATTTAGTAAAGCTTTGTTTCTACGTTTATGTTTTGAAATCGACTGTTCAGTTGCTTGAAAAACATTCATCATGGATTTTACTTCTTTTTGAAGTTCCTGTTCCCAGCCTTTAGCACATGAACGCAAATGTTGAATGTGAGGTAAAAATTGTTTTTGAAACACTTCCCTCTTTAATTCGCATGAGGGGAAAGAAAAGTGGAAACTGTTATTTCAGAATTTCGTTCAATTGCTTGTTCTAAAAATTTAATATCTTCCTTGAATGTGTCAAAATACCGAAGTACACGATAACGTGTAGGAAGAGGTTGAAGATTTTCATCACTTGGTAAAGGACCATTTATTTGCGCCACTGGTTTGACAGGACCAACGTTGGAAGTTGATCTATGAACTTTCTTTATTAACCATGGTTGTTCAGTTTTCTCTTTTTGAGGAACAAATGTTTCATTTATATGCAGGAGTTTTGAGTAATCAAACGGTTTGTTGTAAAAAACATCGCTTATTTTAGATCGACTCTCATCTTCTAGTTCCTTTTCTTCTTCACAATTATATACAACAACACGCACAACTATTCATCAAATAATTGTTCTGCACTATACAACTTTGGAATTTCCTTGAGTGCTGTTTTTAGAAAACGAGGTGTATCGTCACCAAGAGCAAAACCATGCCCATGAGGGTTTTGTTTTAAAGTAAACTTTTGAATTGTAGTGATTGACTCACCCGTTTTATAAACAACATTTTGAAACTCTTTAAGTTTACGTTCCAATTCAACAATTTCTTCAACGTAAGAATCAGCCCGTTTCCTTGACGCTTGTTTATATTCTTTAAACGTAGCTTGACAAGTCGACAACTCAGTTTTGGTTTTTGAAAGCTCTTCATTGAGTTGATTAACTTGTTGTTTATGTTCAAACGTTTCTTTTTCCATTTGAGAGATCAAATCGTTTTTAGAAGCAGTTAATTCACGAATTTGATGTTGTAAATCTTGTTCATGAACATAAGATTTATGGAAAGAAACTTCAAAAAAAAATTCTCTTTTATCGCGTGTTTCAAAATTATTGATTTGTATTTTACAGCACTCAAGATCCTTAGTCAATGATGCAATTTCGGTTTTCAATCTAGCATTAATTTCATTACATTTCTGAGCATGTATTTGGGTGGTCATAAGTTATGTAGGAAGAGGTTGAAGATTTTCATCACTTGGTAAAGGACCATTTATTTGCGCCACTGGTTTGACAGGACCAACGTTGGAAGTTGATCTATGAACTTTCTTTATTAACCATGGTTGTTCAGTTTTCTCTTTTTGAGGAATAAATGTTTCATTTATATGCAGGAGTTTTGAGTAATCAAACGGTTTGTTGTAAAAAACATCGCTCATTTTAGATCGACTCTCATCTTCTAGTTCCTTTTCTTCTTCACAATTATATACAACAACACGCACAACTATTCATCAAATAATTGTTCTGCACTATACAACTTTGGAATTTCCTTGAGTGCTGTTTTTAGAAAACGAGGTGTATCGTCACCAAGAGCAAAACCATGCCCATGAGGGTTTTGTTTTAAAGTAAACTTTTGAATTGTAGTGATTGACTCACCCTTTTTATAAACAACATTTTGAAACTCTTTAAGTTTGCGTTCCAAATTTCTTCAACGTAAGAATCAGCCCGTTTCCTTGACGCTTGTTTATATTCTTTAAACGTAGCTTGACAAGTCGACAACTCAGTTTTGGTTTTTGAAAGCTCTTCATTGAGTTGATTAACTTGTTGTTTATGTTCAAACGTTTCTTTTTCCATTTGAGAGATCAAATTGTTTTTAGAAGCAGTTAATTCACGAATTTGATGTTGTAAATCTTGTTCATGAACATAAGATTTATGGAAAGAAACTTCAAAAAAAAATTCTCTTTTATCGCGTGTTTCAAAATTATTGATTTGTATTTTACAGCACTCAAGATCCTTAGTCAATGATGCAATTTTGGTTTTCAATCTAGCATTAATTTCATTACATTTCTGAGCATGTATTTGGGTGGTCATAAGTGCAGTCCTGAGTTCTGAATCTGGATCAAACGTAGGTTCATTTTGTTCAAATTGATCATTTTGATTATCATCACTTGGATCGTCAAATATAACACCTTCGTTAATTTGAACAACATCGTCAAATGTAACTACAGGGTTAATTTGATCATTGTCGTCAAATGTAACAACTGTGCTTATTTGATCATCGTCTTGACTAGAGAATAATGAATCATTTTGAACAACTTGCTCCTCGTCTGATGCAGATGCAGAAGGTGATGCAATTTGATTTATTAAGCATGTGTTTGGATCATGTACCTGAGACAGACCATCAGTGTCATACACTGGGCCTGAATCACTCATATGGAGTTCCTACATGTTGGCCATGAGCATAACAACAGCATTAGCTTCCAGATCAGATTGTGCATTAGCCATGAAGCTGTTATCTTTAGCAGTGAAAGTTCCACGTGCTTCATCTTTAAGAGCTAGTAGTAATGCTTGCTTATGATACTTGCTGCCTAGAGTTCTAGGAGAAGGACATGCAGTTGCCAAGTGACCTATCCCGTTGCAGTTGTAGCATCTAACGATTGTGTTCCCAGATTCAGTATTTCCCGATTCAACAATTTCAACTCTTTTCGGAGGAGCAGCAACATTGTTCCGAAAGCTTCCATTTGCATTAAACCATTGTCCATTCCCAGAATTGTCCTTATTGCCTCCTGAACCTGAGCTTCCATTATTATCATTCTGCACCTCAACTCGGCCATCATGAATAACAGCTTGATTCCTTGTGTTTGATGAAGAGCGAAGACGGTTGTTAGACTTGTTGGAGAATTTGCTGAATGCTTTAGCAATGAGAGCAAGTCCTTGGTTCAAGTTGTTGAATTCCTCATCGTCTCATCATTAGTTGAATTTGAGTAGTACATGGAATCAGTGTTGTCATATGAAGTAGTCTGACTTACATTGCCTTGCTGAGTAGGATCGTATGAAATTAGTTGTTGTGAAGGATAAGGTTGTTGTTGATGATACTGTTGTTGTTGTTGTTGATGATATTGTTGTTGTTGTTGTTGTTGATATTGTTGTTGTTGATGATTCGGTTGTTGTTGATAAAAGTTGTATCACGGTGGTTGAGACATGATTAATGATTATGTTAAAATGGATCTTTGAAGGATAAACAAGGTTGTTGTAGAAGATTAGATGTTTTGGTGAAAGCTTGGTCTAAAACCTTAAAAACGTCGATAACTTTCGTTCGGAGAGGATTTGGGCCTCGAAGGTTGGGTTAANATTCAACAATTTCAACTCTTTTCGGAGGAGCAGCAACATTGTTCCGAAAGCTTCCATTTGCATTAAACCATTGTCCATTCCCAGAATTGTCCATATTGCCTCCTGAACCTGAGCTTCCATTATTATCATTCTGCACCTCAACTCGGCCATCATGAATAACAGCTTGATTCCTTGTGTTTGATGAAGAGAGAAGACGGTTGTTAGACTTGTTGGAGAATTTGCTGAATGCTTTAGCAATGAGAGCAAGTCCTTGGTTCAAGTTGTTGAATTCCTCATCGTCTCATCATTAGTTGAATTTGAGTAGTACATGGAATCAGTGTTGTCATATGAAGTAGTCTGACTTACATTGCCTTGCTGAGTAGGATCGTATGAAATTAGTTGTTGTGAAGGATAAGGTTGTTGTTGATGATACTGTTGTTGTTGTTGATGATTCAGTTGTTGTTGATAAAAGTTGTATCACGGTGGTTGAGACATGATTAATGATTATGTTAAAATGGATCTTTGAAGGATAAACAAGGTTGTTGTAGAAGATTAGATGTTTTGGTGAAAGTTTGGTCTAAAACCTTAAAAACGTCGATAACTTTCGTTCGGAGAGGATTTGGGCCTCGAAGGTTGGGTTGAATGATCTTTAAATGTTTCAACGTGTCGATCTCCTCGGTCTCACGGTCGTTTTGACAGGTATTTCACTGAAAACGGAGTTACGGTTCAAAAGTTATAACCGTTTGAAGTTTGGTCCTTACTCGGAGGTTCTTACTCGCAGGTTTCTTGGAAAGTTGAAGTTCTTGGTTACTTGGAAGTGATAACTCGAAAGTCTAACTCGTAAAGTTTACTCGAAACTCTAACTCGCAAGTCTTACTCGAAACAGTCTTACTCGCAAAGCTTACACGAAAGTCTAACTCGCAAGTCTTACTCGCAAAGCTTACTTGAAACTCTAACTCGCAAGTCTTACTCGATAGTTTCTTACTCGCAATCTCGATAGTTTCTTACTCGCAAATCTCCTTACTCGATAGTTTCTTACTCGTAAAGTTCCTTACTCGATGAAAAAATGTTCAACGAAGTATAGTTCCCCTTAGAAGTAAGCAATAAAAGATCATTACTAGATAAACTATAAGGAAGTTTAGCTTACTCGCTAAAAGGCTAACTCGCCAAAAATTATCCCTTACTCGCAAGAACTAACTCGCAGAAATATGCTTACTTGATAAAATGCTTACTCGCAATTCTTACTTGATAAAAACCTGCTTACTCGAAACCTTACTCGATAAAATGCTTCCTTACTCGCAAAAGTACTATGCTAACTCACAAAATTCCAATGCTTACTCGCAAGAAACATGTAAAACAGCTAACGAATCCAATTTTTTCACCTAAATCGAACCTAAAACAACCTAAATTATAACCTGGCGATTGATACCACTTGTTAAGTCACCATTTTGTAACATAAAACCATGTAATCTTTAGAGAGAGAAAGTAAGTAGAGAGAGAGAGAGAGTGGAAGGAACTCTTATGAATGAAATAAAAGGACTTTGTATTATGAGAGAACCAACACCCTCTAAGGAGGGATTACAATGTATATATAGTGCTAGTCTAGGGCATCACTCATCTTTAACATATTAGCACATTTGGCCCTTAGACTTTAACATTACATGAATAATAAACTAAATAACATGAAACATTAATAAAATCAAAACATCATGATGATCTAAAGCAACCTATTACAAAACTCAATGACCGACACTTGATAATAACGAAATATGTTCCTAACAATTTATTTTCTTGTAACATAACCTTTCATGTTACAAAGGGAGTGGAATGCATATGATATAAATTATCCTTTTGAAATGCATATTATAATCTTGAAGATTAATGATGTATTATGTGTGACATTTTTACTTGACATGTGATTTTGAGTCTTGACTCGTTCATGAGCAAAGTCTACATATGTTGTTTTTTGCCCGTGTTTAGGTTTTCGGAAATGACACATTTACAAATTGCGTTGCAATGTAAATTGCTTGAATATTTCGGATGAAACATCCAAGTCTTCAATCCTACTTCATTGTGTATTTTAAGCACCTTTTAAACATATTAGTTTAATGTTTGGAACACAACCTTTGGACATGAAGACTCAATATAACATAATCAACACAAGTGTAAGTTATGATCCGATGCATATTCTTTTCGTCTTGAGAAGGACGTCATTATTTTCATACCAATCGAGTGTGATTGAGTATGTAGGTTCAAGATGATATGTTTTGTTATATCTTGAAGCTAGACAAATAATGACTCCAATTTCATGTCCACACTCAAAAACTTGTCAATTAGATTCGATAATGATGTCAATCATATTTTAAATAATGAATCGATATAAGCTCGAAATCTTTCTTGACCTTAACAACCACTCTTTTTAAGAAAGAAAGTAAGTAAAGATTTATGGAATGTGCTCCATCAAATATAATACTTGTTGTATGTGTGAGTTTACTAATAATGACATGTTAACTTAATGATTCAAAATTGTCATTTATTTTGTGTGTGAAAACTACTTATTATTACATATAGTATGCATAGTTTTTGTCATTACATAAGTATAAAAATAAGTATCCTAACCATTTTTATACAATACACAACTTATGTAAAAATAGTTTTATGACTATTTGTTTGAAACAATTAGTGTGTGTTCAAATATATGCAAGTTTCAAAAATACATTTTCTTTTTCTTAAATACTAATGTATTATTATAAACCTTTATCTTGATTAGACAACCCATGGTCAACCAAGATAAATGCATGCAATGTTTTAGAAATCATGTTGAAGAAGTGTTACGTATTTTAAGGTGACATATTTTTAACACTTGAATCTTTAGAAAGATAATTGTGTTTGACAATTGTTTTCGACATACATGATTAATCAACTTAGTCTACTTATCTAAGAGATTTACTAAAACATTATATCATAAGCAATCAAAAACACATAATCATTTAGCATAACACACACAAAGATATTCATAATCATTTTGTATGTTAGATACAAAAATATATACATAGCTTGATAGTTTCCTCCCCTTTTAAAAGATTAGTTAAGATTGATATTTTGAAAAGATGAAGACTCAATTTTTCAAAGATTCATTTACTAGAAATGTCCGACTCGAAAGTAAGAGTAAAATGCAAGTTTTACGTTAAAATGTGACATACGGTTTTGACTACTATGTAGTATTTTGCATTTACAACTTAATTAAGTTTGGCATCAATCCTTGCAAGTATTTTTAAATGATAGTACATTCAATTACCTTTAAAATAGCAGGTGGCACGACTCCTACGGACTTACGGTTGATTTTATATGAATTTTCAAAGTTTGACACTATTCTGGTGGAGGTCCCTTAAATACCCGGCGGTCCCTTAGTGATAAAGGATCGCCCAGAGATAATGGACCGCCCCCAGTAAGTAAAAACACATTTTTCGTGTAAAAATTCATTTCCTTCAAGCTAGTATATCAAGTGCATTTAACCAACAACACTAGTACGAATTAAACAACAAAGCACAAGTTCAGCAACTAAACACTTTTCATATTTAATCCCTCTTAATGAGATTTGATACGTGGACCATACTTTATTTTAAAAACCATTTGTTTTGAAAACTAGAGCGACGTGGCTCTGATACCAATTGTTGAAACGTAGAGGGGAGGGGTGAATACGTTTCTGTTTAAAACTTAAAACATGTTTCGTATCAAATTCCCGATCAAGTGTGACTAAATATGAATAGTAGTTATGTCACTCATAACAAACATATATGTCACTCAATTCTAAGTATACAAGCAATCACATAAACATAAGCATATTACAAGATTTAAAAGTACTTAGCTGTTTGTGATTACACTGTGGACGGTCCTCAATATGTTCGGACGGTCCCACATATATTTGGCACCGCCGCCCTAATTAAGAGACCGCCATCAGTGGTGAGTTTATTACGTGTTATTAAGTTTTCTTATGTTTTGTGTTTCTAAGTTAACTAGTTGATATCACAAGCATATACACACCAAGCCACACAAACATAAATGTAATGCAAGTATAGAAAGGAAAGAGATGAGAAGAGAAAACGCAAACCGGACACAATGATTTATAGTGGTGCGGCACGAAGCACCTTTTCGTCCTACTCCACTTCCCCGAGTACAACACTCGAGAGTTACTTCACTAATCAACACGCTCCATTATGGCGGAACAAACCGTACATAAGCTTACACCAAGTTTACCGACACTAAGCGGAATGTCAAGTTCTAATCGTAACTAGAACTAATCTACTCCAAGTCCCACGTGGCCACACGAACAAGCACTATTGTCCTACTTGGATCATCACCCAATCCAAGCCTTCACACAAAACACACTTGGATCATCACCCGATCCAAGCCTTCACACACCGACTTCACTAAGTCCTAACCTACACGCTTGGACACCACACACCATACAACAATTACAAGACCTATTCTAGTTACAACACCTCTTGGATGTTCGTCTTCGTCCAAGTCTAATCTAACAACTCCATCCTCGACTCACACACAAGTCGGCAATATTTACAATAAGATAGAATCATAACACTTGTTACGTTTGTGTGTGGACTCTTATAACATCTCAAATCTTCATCTACGTCGAGAGCTCTTCTCTTGCACTTTGATATGAAGAGGAAATCATAACACTAGTTTCATTTGTGTGTGGACTCAATAACACTTCGATTCTTGACGACTTCGAGTGTTCTTCTCTTACACATGATGTAGAGGATGACGGGATCATTTATAAACATATACCAAAGAGTTATAGTGATCAAAGAGGAAAAAGGAAAGAACAAGAAATTTTTGTGCAAAGAGGATTGGTTTTTATGATGAAAATGGGTCAGTATTTATAGCCTGCTCGAGGAGCATCTGACGGTCCCTTAAACCTTGGACAGTCCTTTATCAATAAGGGACCGTCACATAGATAAGGGACCTCCGCGACAGTTTTTGTCCTTCAGTGGTGAAATGTTACCTGGTGAATTTTTTTCTGATTTGGGCGAGAAATGAGGCCGTTTGGATAGTTTGAAATTCAAAATTCAAATTTATTTTTCTTATTAAAACATTTCTTTATAAGTACAAAAATAATTTTTCTAGTTTATTTTTGTAAAAATGTTTTGTGACATTTCTAAAATGTAATGATTAAGGACAAAACGATTTTCTTTTGATCACTTAACAAAGTTGGTAAAGTGTTTGTTCATACCTGAAGTGATGTCGAGAGATGTTGATGTGTGAACGAGTAACTTGTGCACTTTACGTTATGTATTACAAGTTACACGTTTGTCATCATTAAAACATGGAGACGTTGTATAGATTAAACGTCGTAACGTTTGCACTA
>LBNU01039093.1:35214-55715 GCA_014162995.1 Artemisia annua
CCTGATCAAGTGCGACTAAATAATGAAATAGTATTTATGTCACTCATAACAAACATATATGTCACTCAATTCTAATATACAGCAATCACATAAACATAAGCATATACAAGATTTAAAAGTCACTTAGCTGTTTGTGATGGTACACTTGGACGGCCTCAATATGTTGCGACGGTCCCATCATATATTTGGACCGCCGCCCTAATTAAGGACCGCCATCAGTGTGAGTCTTATTACTGTTATTATTTTCTTAATGTTTTGTGTCTTTCTATACTTGCATTACATTTATGTTTGTGTTTCTAAGTTAACTAGTTGATATCACAAGCATATACACACCAAGCCACACAAACATAAATGTAATGCAAGTATAGAAAGGAAAGAGATGAGAAGAGAAAACGCAAACCGGACACAATGATTTATAGTGGTGCGGCACGAAGCACCTTTTCGTCCTACTCCACTCCACGAGTACAACACTCGAGAGTTACTTCACTAATCAACACGCTCCATTATGACGGAACAAACCGTACATAAGCTTACACCAAGTTTACCGATACTAAGCGGAATGTCAAGTTCTAATCGTAGCTAGAACTAATCTACTCCAAGGCCCACGTGGCCACACGAACAAGCACTCTTGTCCTACTTGGATCATCACCCAATCCAAGCCTTCACACAAAACACACTTGGATCATCACCCGATCCAAGCCTTCACACACCGACTTCACTAAGTCCTAACCTACACACTAGGACACCACACACCATACAACAATTACAAGACCTATTCTAGTTACAACACCTCTTGGATGTTCGTCTTCGTCCAAGTCTAATCTAACAACTCCATCCTCGACTCACACACAAGTCGGAAATATTTACAATAAGATAGAATCGTAACACTTGTTACGTTTGTGTGTGGACTCTTATAACATCTCAAATCTTCATCTACGTCGAGAGCTCTTCTCTTGCACTTTGATATGAAGAGGAAATCATAACACTAGTTTCATTTGTGTGTGGACTCAATAACACTTCGATTCTTGACGACTTTGAGTGTTCTTCTCTTACACATGATGTAGAGGATGACGGGATCATTTATAAACATATACCAAAGAGTTATAGTGATCAAAGAGGAAAAAGGAAAGAACAAGAAATTTTTGTGCAAAGAGGATTGGTTTTTATGATGAAAATGGGTCAGTATTTATAGCCTGCTCGAGGAGCATCTGACGGTCCCTTAAACCTTAGACAGTCCTTTATCAATAAGGGACCGTCACATAGATAAGGGACCTCCGCGACAGTTTTTGTCCTTCAGTGGTGAAATGTTACCTGGTGAAATTTTTTCTGATTTGGGCGAGAAATGAGGCCGTTTGGATAGTTTGAAATTCAAAATTCAAATTTATTTTTCTTATTAAAACATTTCTTTATAAATACAAAAATAATTTGTCTAGTTTATTTTTGTAAAAATGTTTTGTGACATTTCTAAAATGTAATGATTAAGGACAAAACGATTTTCTTTTGATCACTTAACAAAGTTGGTAAAGTGTTTGTTCATGCCTGAAGTGATGTCGAGAGATGTTGATGTGTGAACGAGTAACTTGTGCACTTTACGTTATGTATTACAAGTTACACATTTGTCATCATTAAAACATGGAGACGTTGTATAGATTAAACGTCGTAACGTTTGCACTATCATTCCCATCCATAGTTCATAAGGGGCCTCTTCTTTTTCCTTAAGAGGTATCTTATTTGAAAGATAAGTAGCTGTTAGAATGGCCTCCCCCCACATGTCCTGGCTTAAACAAGAACTTATCAACATGGTATTAACCATTTCCTTCA
Organism: Artemisia annua; assembly: GCA_014162995.1. Lineage (NCBI taxonomy): Eukaryota > Viridiplantae > Streptophyta > Magnoliopsida > Asterales > Asteraceae > Artemisia > Artemisia annua. The sequence goes on from LBNU01039093.1 coordinate 37,036, forward strand.
AGGTACGGTTCTTCCTTTTGGCAGTACCGTTTTGCTGAGGTGAATAAGGAGCAGTAAATTTGTGTCTAATTCCATGTTTAGCACATAAATCAGCAAATGGAGACACATATTCACCTCCTCTATCACTTCATATAACCTTGATTTTCTTATTAAGTTGATTCTCAACTTCGTTGTTGTATAGAACAAACTTGTCTATAGCTTCATCTTTACTTTTTAACAAGTAAACGTAGCAATACTTTGTACAATCATCAATAAACGTGATAAAGTACTTACTGCCACCTTTTGGCGGGTAGTGATTTCAAATCACATATGTCAGTGTGTATCATATCAAGTGGTTTGGTTTTTTGTTCAACCGATTTGAAAGATGCTCTTGTAAGTTTGGCTTCAACACAAGTTTTACATTTATAGTTTAAGTCAATATGGAAATTAGGTATGCAATTAAATTTAATCAAATGACGCATTGAATTAAAATTTACATGTCCAAGACGGCCATGCCACACATTAGAAGACTCAATCAAGTAAGCAGAAGAATTCATTTTATTGATATCATTCTTAACAACCATTACATTGAGCTTAAACCGCTCTGAAAGAGTGAAACATACTCTTATTAGCACACACATGACGGGTTGCCCCAGTATCAACCAACCATTCCCTATTGTTGGAACCTAGCAGGTTAACTTCAGAGATCATGGCAATGACGTCAGAAACCATAGCAAGCATGTCTACATCATTCACCATATTTGCCTGGCGTGGAGTCACCTGCTTCGGCATCTTACAGTTAGCAGCACGGTGACCTGGCTGGTCACTATTGAAACACACCGCTTGGAACTACAATTTCACAATTGCAGCTTTAGGAGCAAGGTACTCAGACTTCCCTTGACATGAGACTTTAAAGATGACGAAGCATGCTCAACCATATTTGCCTTGGCAGAATCAAGCGTATAAGTGTTTTTCTGAGCCAGCTTGTTGTCCTCTTCAATACGAAGACGAAGAACCTAGTCTTCAACACTTATCTACTTTCACTTATGCTTCAGGTAGTTCTTAAATTCTACCCAGCTTGGAGGTAACTTTTCAATAATAGCATCAACTTGAAAAGTTTCACTCAAAGTCATTCCCTCAGCATGAATGTTATGTAGCAAAATTTGCAGATCTTGAACCTGACTCATCACATTCTTTGAATCATCCATCTAGTATCTAAAAAATGAGCTACCACGAACTTCTTTGTACGAGCATCCTCAGTTTTGTACTTGCGTTCCAATGACTTCCATAATTCTTTGGCAGTCTTGGTCTTGCAGTACACGTTGTACAAAGAGTCCACCAAACCATTCAGAACATAGTTGTGACATAAAAAGTCTGAATGTTTCCATGCTTCCAAGGCTTAAACAACCTGTTGATTAGAGGATTGACCTTCAGCAGGAGGTTCCACTTGAGGCGGATTCTCTTTTAAGAACCGCGCAAGGTTCAAAGTAGTGAGATAGAAGAACATCTTCTGTTGCCACCTCTTAAAATTATGCCAATTGAATTTCTCTGGTTTCTCAGCATGATTAACAACCGTGTTGGTAACTGGCGCACCAGATACATTCACAGTAGTATTCACAGGAGGGGTAGTGGTGTTTGTCATCCTGAAAATTCAAAAACAAACAGTTAAACAAACTGTTGTAAATCGGTATCTACTTGTACCAGATCTAACTCAACGAAACTCTATCTTGACTTCGATAAATCAGTTAATAGAAAGTCAATCTTGGTTTCGTTATAAACTGATAAGAACAATTGCTTTAAAAATGTTATAGATCTGTAATCCAAATCTGTAAATTAAAATATGTTTAATTAAAACTGATATCGAAAGAAACTCAACAAGGTTTCGACAGAAAACAGTTTATAAAATCTGTTAATAATAATTAATCCGATTTTAACAAAGTGTTTTAAATTTGGTTAAACCAAATCTATTTTAAGACTGTAGGGAAACATGTACACTTTTATTAAAATAATACAGATTACAAACAATAAATAACTAACAGAAAAATAAATGACAGAAATTAAATAATAGACAGAATGGAGTAGAAGTAGAAGACAGACACTATTCAACGATAATTAAATAAAGCAGTAAACGTCGGTGAAGGCACGAGGCTCGTGTTTAACACGATTCCCTTAAAACAGATTCGTCATCTGTTTCTCAGAGTACAACACACAAAACTGTTGCGCAGCCGGACTAGACAAAACTCGCCTGAAAGATCACGGAAAACCTTGCGTGTTTCTGATCGAAGGAGTGATGGAAATCGGTGGCTATAGAGCTGTGGTTTTTCTGTGTCAAAACTGAATGAGAATATGAGAATATTTATAGCGTAAGTTTTTCTTGTTCTCCAAGACTAAATATTAGTCATAATAAACGAAATCTATTATTATTAAAATAGATTTTCATATAAAGTATTACACAAACATGATTCTGTAAAACTTCTCCAATAAGTTCAAATCTATTCCTAAAATCGATTTACAGAATATCTTGGAAAAGAATAACCCGAACTAGCAGCAAAAAGATTCGCACATACGCGAGGTTTTGGTGCTGCATTCGTGTCTGCAGGTCGCGCGGGCTCGCATGAGTTCAGAAGCTTCAAACCCATTTTGGCCCAGAAATCCCACAATCTGCACCCCCTGTGCGGGCACGTAGGTATGGGAGTAAAACCCAACTAAAAGAATTTGATAGAAAATATCAAGATTCCCTTATAAACATGAATTCACTTCATGTTTTGGGCGATGTGGGATGTAACATTTTCCCATATTCGTGTTTCACATGCCTCACTTTGAGACACGATATCTCATTCATATTAACTCTATTTTGGACATACTTTAGCTCGTTGCGAAGCTCTCTTCACGGAGAACGATAAGCTACCAAGAAATATAAATATATATAACATATACATATATTAACTAATGTCCAAACTTTGCAAAAAATCATTTTTGCAAACTCTTTTTCCAACAGTTATGGGAGACAAATTCTCATTGCCATAACACCACACCGATTTATGATACTGACAAGTTGGCTGAGGTACAAAACACTTCTGATAATGCTTATAATGTGCTTGCTCATGAACGGACACATCCTGAAATTCCTGAATCCATTAGCGACACATATGTAACGGAACAAGATGGTAATAATATCACTTATGATACACCAGATATGGATCATAATGGAGACAAGCTTCCACCAGATGTTTTTGATCATGAACAAGATCGTACTTTAATTCTTTCATTAGTCGATATATGTATGATTTGTCTATATTTGTGTAATGGGCTCAAGCCCGATTCTAGAACTATCTGTGTATTCATATATATTGTACTCTACACTTAATGAATGAGACATAAGAATCGTTTATCATTAACATGGTATCAAGAGCCTCCTAAATATACTCTAACAAACACGCCGTCCATCCTAACTTTTCTCCTCTTTATGATGATCCAAATCAGTCACTCTCTAACCCTAAAAATATTACCGATCCTAACCACAGTTTTGTTGCTTGTTCTTTGGTTAACAAGTTGTTATAGGTTATTTGTGGATTGGTTCACAAATCCAAACATGTGATTATACTCGTGCTTTGGTTCACAGGATAAGTTTTCTTCCTTGTTTGTTCGTTGTATCGCAGTCGTGTGATCTTGTTATCACTGTTACCTCACTTTCATACATACCCTAAGTTCCTAGCACATAACAACACAATGACCGGTGACACTAACCATCCTATTATCACACTTTCCAATAAGCTCCTCACCATCAACACCCTAAATACCTGTGTTCCTGTCTTGTTAGATGTTGACAAATGCAACTATTTGTCTTTGGTTTATTTCTTTAAACCCTATGTCGAGACTTCAACATACTCGACCATATTATACCTAACGATGCCAAAACTTGCGACCCGGTTCCCCTATGTTGGAATGGATAAAGACTGATTCCCGTATCTTGTCGTGGATATTAATGACATTATCCAAAACCCTTCAAGCTTGTCTCATGGTAGAAGATCCTCAAACCGCTCAAGAAGCATGTAAACATCTTGCTACAATCTTTCGTGACATAAAACGCACTCGTACTCTCGCCTTGAAGGTAGAGCTGAGATCACTAAAACTTGGAAGCTCGACCATTAATGCTCATTTTAGCAAAATCGAGTTGATAGCCATCATTCTTACGAGTCTTGGATCTCCCATTAGTAATGATGATATCGTTACTTTTGCACTCAGAGATGTATGAAAATGTTTCTACCAACATTGTTCACCGAGAACCGTTTCCTGATCTCAAGACCGTTTGTTCAATGCTCACCACCAGGGAGATACGGTTAAAGTTGCGGTCTCAATCACACCACGTGGATTCGTCTTGCTCATCCTCTATGATACTATTGGCCGAAAAAGGTAACACCAATCATAGCAACTCTCTTGGTCACATTCAGTCCTCTAGACCATGTTTCAACTTTGCTAAGGGCTCGTGTAGGTTCGGTGATAGTTTTAAGTTTGTGTATAACAAAACTGTTAATACTTCTATTCTTAATACTCCTTTTGGCTCCAACAGTAACAATCCATCACTTTGGTCTATTTCAAATACTCGTATGACACAACCTGTTTCTAATATGCATGGCACTAACATTTTAAATCCACCTCAAATGGCTATGTTAATAAAAGCCCAACAGGAATTACTACACCAATATAGCCTAAACACAACATTGGGCCGCCTCATTGCCATTGTCCCACAACCGACTACCAATCCTCCTTAATGGGCCACTAGGCTTCTGTAGAAGATCGTTTAAGCCTAATTTAAGATTATAGAAACAATGATTATATGCACAGCGGAATAATAAGAACACAAACAAAGTTACTCCAGGGTTTTCTAATAAACAATGATCCTCTATGGATCTATATTACTCACACCTAAAAGTGTTTTTCAAGAAGTGTCTCTAATGAATAACCGTATGTTCCTTTTATACACAAGGACCCTAATTTGGCAATAAATAGAAAATCAATGCATATCACTACCTCTAACAACTTTCTAAAAATACGGTTTGACTTTTACTATTACCAGCAGAAACATACTTCTGCTAACCGACCAGTATTAAAGTACCAAGACTTTCAAACAAAACTGTTGCAAAATATGTCATTAAACTAATTAGCGACACTTTTTCTGTTACTAATCTATTGCTAAACTGTCACTAACCGAGCAGTAGAAACCAATTCAAGCGTAGCAGCAGAATCAAAATATATTCAGCAGTAGTGCAGCAGCAGAATTAACCTTAACATAGTAGCTTACTCATACATTTGCCAACACCAAACTTAATATGCTGATCAACCCTACAACTTTATATAATACCACAACAGCAACGTGTCAAATTAATTTACATCACCAGAACGAGAAGTCAATATCAATAGCATCGACTATGTGAAAATTGACCAATGAATAAAGGTTTAAGATCTTAATTCGTTTCTCTTTAGTGTCAACAGCAGCAACAAACCCTTGATCTTAACTAATTATTATCAATGAATTAACCCCACTTGTAATCGTCCATAAGACCCACGTGCAAGATCACAACTCGTTTTGTAATTAATACCCAAATCAGTCCCACAATCAATAGAATATTCGACCAATTTAATTCTTGTGAATATGCAATAGACGACAATCACTGATCCCACATGATTCACAAACACAATAGGACAAACCCATTCATCACAAACCGACAGTTATCATTAAAACAATACGAGGTTGCCCCCTAATTAAATGTACCTATTGAATCTGGTAATTATCTTTCAAGCAGCTCACGTGATCAATAAAAGAAACAATGAGTTGTGATAAGAATGATTACCACTGTCCCATGATCATTAAATTTAAAAAGAATAATACGAGGTTACCTTCAAATAGAATTAATGCATCGAACTTTTATTGTTTTTGTCGCCAACGAGAAATAATTTAATAAACCCTTAAAGCCCGATCTGCACCATCATCAAAACAGCTTCTTATCCTTCAACGATAAAAATCCAGAATCCTAGATATTGAGAGCCACCTGCTCTGATAACAATTGTAGAAGATCGTTTAAGACCAATCTAGGATTATAGAAACAATGATTATATGCACAGTGGAATAATAAGAACACAGTCAAAGTTACTCCAAGGTTTTCTAATAAACAATGTGTTGGCATAAATATTACGATATTTATATTACGATATTTCATCTAAACATCCTCTTCATGTTTTGATGATGACAAAGATGTAAGTTACAACACATAACGTAAAGTGTTTAAGTTACTTGTAATCACAAATCATCTATGCATTCATACGTCAACGTCTCTCGACATCTCAACGTCTCGAGTATGCTTCAACAATCACTTAAGGTATGTATAAACAAATGTCTAATACATTTTATGATCAAAGGGATTTTTATTTAGACATTACAAATTTTATAAAATGTTATAAACATTTTATATATTTTAGAAAAACATTTTTGATAATTAAAGGGAAATGTTTTAATTAAAAGAAAATGTTATAAAATAATATAAACATATTATATATTTTTGAAAAACACTTTTGGTAATAAAGGAAAATGTTTAAATCATACTAAATATATGAATTCAAATTTTTAAGCAAAATCAGTTAGTTTTTCACCAAATAAACTTTCCCCACTAAAAGATAGAAAATCTGGCCGTTACAGCAGGGCGGCCCCCTTAATTTTAAGGGGGCCGGCCATGAATTAAGGGGGCCGGCCACGCTCCCCTGTCAGATTTTGTCAAAAATTTTCTCCTATAAATACCACCTCAAACCTGGTATTTTTCTCACCTCTTGCATGAAAAATTTCAGATCCAAATCTTTCTAAACATCCTTCTAAAATCCTTTGATCATAAGATTATTAATCTTTGTTACAAGTGATCCATTCTTTCATTCATTCATCTCTCAAAGTGCAAAAGAAGAATACTTCTTCATCCTCAAATCAAGAAGTATTAGAGTCTAGTTTATATTGATGTGAAGTTGTAGAAATAAATTATGTAAGTATATGTAACAAGTAGATCAACATGATCCTACTTAGTAGTGAGTCAATGAGTGAGTAAGAAGTAGTGGGAAGAAGTAGTAGTGTGGAAAAGTCAATTAGTTGTGAAGATGTAGGTGTGTGAATAAGTCGTGTAGAAGTAGTGAAGTTGTGAAGTCGTGAAGAAGTCATGAAGTCGTGAAGAAGTCATGAAGTCGTGAAGTCGTGAAGAAGTCGTGAAGTTGTGAAGAAGTTGTGTAGTGATTGAAGTCGTGTCGTGAGATTGGTTCTAGCTACTATTAGAACCCGACATTTAGCTTAGTGTCGTTAAATAATGTAAGCAACGTTGTGTAAGGTTTTCTCCGCCAAAAGGGAGCTTGTTGAGTAGTGAAGAAAACTCTCGAGTAGGTGACTCGGGGAGTGGAGTAGGGCAAGGAAGGAGACCTTGTAGCCGAACCACTATAAATCATCGTGTCCGGTTTGCATCTTCTTTCTCTTATCTCTTTACATTTACTCTTGCATTTATCGCTTTATATCTATGCTTGCATATATGTGTTGGGTGTTGCTTATATTGTCATGATGATTGATTGTGTTATAGTTGCAAGTTAATATTGTGATGATGTGCATAATTATATGATATGATCGACTACATTATTATTCACACTCCTCATATTGAGTTTAACTTAATAGATGATTTGATACAAAACGTTTTAAGATTTCAAAAGGAAAACATATTCACATAAAGATCAACCAAAGCTTTATTCATAAAACTAAGTTTTGAAAACAAACTCAAAAGTACAAATATATAATTAATCATATTGATTATATATTGTTTTCATAATAAACTCTAATTGAAGGTTTTTTAAACAAACTTTTTATAAAACGAAAAAGAGGAGAAAACTATTCAACCCCCCCCCCTTCTAGTTTTCCACAATTGGTATCAAGAGCTAGGTCGCTCTAATTTTCAAAACAAATGGTTTTAAAAATTGAGTACGATCCGTGTATCAAATTATCTATTAAGGAGGATTAAATATGAAAAGTTTTTGTTGATTAACTTGTATTAGTTTTTATGTTATATACACTAATTATACTAGCTCGAAATAATATTATGCTTAAAATAAATGTTATATGTTCGGTATCAAAAATCAGGAAGTTACACATCTTTTCGCAAAGTCAGAAAACAATTTTTTACAAAAAAATAAAAAAATAAATAAATAAAAAATATATTTTTTTTTGAGTACCAGATGGGCGGCCCCCTTAATTCTTTGGGCGGCCCCCTTAAATACTGGGCGGCCCCCATAAAATTAAGGGGTTCGCCTGTCTGTTCGACAGTTTTTCAGAAACTTTAAAAAATCATATAAGATTAACCGTAAGTCCGTAGAAGTCGTGCCACCCGGCGTTTTAAAGGTAATTGAGTCTACTTTCATTTAAAAATACTTAAAAATAATTATTTCAAAGTTAAATTTGTCAGAAAGGCAAAATACTACACGGTGGTCAAACATTTGTGTCTCGTTTTAACGTAAAACTTTTGATTTACCTTTTCCTTCAAGTTGGGCATTCCTAGTTGATATACTTTTGAAAAATTAAGTATTTATGTTTTCAAAATATTGATCTTAATTAAATTATAGAATGGGGAGGAAACTATTTTATTTTCAAATAAAATCGAGCTAAGTAAACATTGGTGTATATAATACACAAAACGATGACAAGTGTTTTATGTGTTATGTGAACTTCTTTGTGATTTTATTTTTTTTAATTGAATATATAAGGGTGCGTTTGGTATCCCACTATGGGAATCAAACTATGACTATGAAAGTGATAAATAATGTTTGTTTAAGATGAGGGGCCCACTATTATGAGAATGAATGATAGATTTGTTCTATACGTCATATACCACAAAAGAGCAAGGAATCAATCTATCATAGGTGAGGGGCTCACCGCTACTATCAAACTCATACCCATTGTTATTCATGGCAGCATACCAAACGCACCCTTAGATGATTGTTGCTATTTGAAGTTTAGCTAATTGTATATCTAAGCATATGTGCCCTGTTAGTTTATTGCTAGCTTTCCGGTTTATACTTAATTAGATCTTATGCCAGATTTCTTGCGTTAGGATTGCTATATTATGCTTGCATTGCATATATGTATAGATGACTTAATCTTACTCAAACATCTTGTAAATGAGTTAAATCTAGTCACCTAAATATTTTCAACAAATTACCGTGTTTTACCTTAGGTTGTTTAAATAAGAGAAATTGAATCTTTTTAAAACATTATTAGTTATATAAAAAGAAAAATTATTTTCAAAATCTAAGTGTGTTCATTATACGCAACAATGAATAGTTTTTCAAATAAACAAAACATATAACAATCATGTAGTAATAAGTCAACTTTCAATCATTCACTAACCTCACTTATAAATAATCTTAGGATTAATGGAACACACTACCAAAATATATATTTATTTAAAATGAGTGTTCGTGAGGGTCAAGAAAGATCTTGATATTATATCATTACATTATTCAAATTATGGTTGATATATTTATCATATCTAATTGATATGTTTTTGAGTGTGGACAAGAAATTGGATTGTCATTTGTTTAGTTTCAAGATTATATCAAATTACAACAAAGGATATAGTCTTGAATCTACATACTCAATCACACTCGATTGATATGAAAATAACAAAATCCTTTTCCAAGACGATAAGAATATGCATCGGATCACAACTCACACTTGTGAATACGATGTCATATTGAGTCTACTTGTTCCATAGTTGTGTTCCAAATATTTAGCAAACACATTCATAAAATATACATTGAAGTAGGATTGACAACTTGGATGTTTCATCCAAAATATTCAAGAAATTTACATTGTAGTACAATGGATAAATGTGTCATCTCCGAAAAACCAAACATGAGCAAAATAACAACATATGTAAACTTTGCTCACACTACTTAAAATCATCACTCCAAACTAAAATACATATTTAAGAATAATACACACTATATATTCTATGTATTTCATTTTCCTTGTAGCATGAATGGTTGTGTTACAAGATAATGCTCTACACATTCCTTTTTGAAATAATATAAGTTATTAGAATTGAAAAATAACTTGTCAAAATGCATAAACAAGTAAAATTTTTTTTTTTTCAAATACTAGTTAAATTATGATATATAACATTGGCAGAAATCATAGAAAATAATATTTGTTTAAGAATATATAAGTGTCTTGTTTTAATATCATTTGAAGATCACAAACTCATTTAAGATAAATAATCTTAATGAGATTCATTTCACAAGATATGCTAAGGAGCATTCTTCAATCAATCACATTTATTAAATCAAGTAATATGCCATTAAAACCAAACAACCGGTAAATCATAAACAAAAGATTAAAACATTTTGGTTACTCTTGTCTAAACATTCAACACGTCTCTATTAGGATCATGAGTAAAATATATCATCTAGATTTACCTTCATAAAAACATGATGATTGAGTCACTTAAGCCAAGTACTAGTGAACCAAGCAAACATCATATTTGGTAACCTTCGTTAGGTAAATTTAGGAACTCAATTTCTTCTAAAAAGAGAATGACTACTGGAGAATCTATTGACTAGAAATTCAATTTAACCTAACGGTTGAATTGCTTCTATGTGAGAAGTTGGGTGTGTGTAACCCGTAAAAATGGTCGTGTTTAGCCTGAATTGAGCACCACTAGTAATAGTCTCATACTCATTCTCCAACTTGAATAAATGGTTCTTCCTAAATATACTTAACGCTAGTTTGCTTTTATGAACCTTGCCTCACATTAGAATTTTGTTTTACTCCTAAATTTATGGCATCTCGCATATATGATATTTCTAGATGTTTATTTGCTCCTACGTGATTTGATTATATGCCTTCATAATTATTTTCTTAGTTATTGAATGCATGTTTATTATAATAGTTATTGTCTTTCTATAACTATTTTGACATGATATAGTTTTGTACTTATGATACATGTCTAAATACCTTTACTTGCTTGACTCTATATGTCTCATCCATCTAGGTATATATATTTCTTGCCTTTAGGTCTTACACCCTTATTTCAAGAAAACCTTAGTGTCACAATCCGATAGGTCATTATAGTCTCAAAGGTATCTTAAGTGTCCTAGAGCCTTCATGCATACTCACTTCCTCATTCATCATCTCATTCCCTTCCAAAAAAATCCACTTCTTTGTCAAGAGATGGTTAGATAGTAATCTAATACCTCTCTAAGTTAATGTGATAACTTAAATATTTCATCCGAAATGTTTAAGTATTTTTAATTAGCGAAATGCGTATTAAAATGTCACTCATTGTTCATATCTATTTCTTAAGTCGTGACTCTATTATTATATAGATGTCAAACACCTTCCGTACACCCTTAGAAAAACCTCGTTGTATTCTATCCTTCATCCATCGTGTCATTGTCAAGATCATCATTTTCATGATGGTTTGTCTTTATTTGTGTCACACTCTATGTCCGGATGAGCACGAATTTAATGGGAAGGGAAAACACACCACTTACATACATCCTTCTACCCTAAACCCACATCACACCACCAAACTCTCCAACATTCTTACTTCCAAGAATGTAACTCCATTGACCCAACATATTTACCCTCAACATATTTACCCTCAATCTCCTCCTTGTCAAACTTTCCACCACCAATGTGAAATGAAAAATTGAGTCATCCTTTATACTACCAATCTCGAGTCATCCACCATTTCCATGCTCTCAAGAAACCAAAAATCAATATCAACCTCAAAACTCCATCACCTCCACCTCTAATTTCATATCCTAGTACACCTTATGTACCATCTAAAACATCCTCCACCACATCTTCATCTCTATCCATCAATGGATATCCCAACTCACAAGTGTCACCACCACCAAAAGTGTCAACACCACCAAAAGTGTCACCACCACCTTCCTTGAACATCACTCTTTCGCTTCCACCTAGTCATCTCCACTTGATCCTCATTTTCCATCTTAACCAATAAATCCACCGAGTCATCTTCACGAGAAGATTCAACCATGTAACCATTCCCTACATTCCACTAAGTGCGTCATCACCACCAAAACTTAAATCCCTGAAAGTCAAACCATCTCTCATGATACATAAACCCATGTTCATCCTTGTGTCGCTCTTTGAATCAAAGGGCAACCGTCATATCCATATTCTCATAAACATGCTTGTCCATGTAGTCAAAAATCCAAGTGAATTTCATTATGAAATGCGTCTTTTCCACTATCTAACAAGTGAAGAACACAAAGAAGATATCCAAGCTTCAAGTGTTGTCGAGTCATCACCACCTCATCCAAGTGAATTTCATTACGAAATGCGTCTTTTCCACTTTCTATCAAGTGAAGAACACAAAGAAGAAATCCAAGCTTCAAGTGTTGTCGAGTCATTGCCACCTCATTTCACATATCCACCTTCGGTCGTCAACCAACAAAACACCAAAAAAAAAAAAAAAAAAAAAAAATCCCATGATCCCAAATCATTCACCTTTGTCAAACGATATATTAATCTAAACCATCATTGTCAACCCTTTGTCATCACCTTCCCTTTTCCATTCATGCTCATCCTTCCTCATTGATTCTACGAACATATCATTCTCATCTTCTTTTTGGCATCTTTCGCCAAAATATGTCGGTCGAATCCTTGTATTAGGTCCTAATCATTGTCACGTCTTAAGCATTGGTCATGTTATTTGGGGGATTTAGGTTGTTATTTTTAAAACAATAATTGCATGTGTCATACTCTTAGTCCATATACCTTAGACATCCATATCTTGTTCCCCAATAAGTGTCATGCATATATCTATCATCATCATTATGTATATGTGCATCCTTTTTCTACTAACTCTGTTTTGTAGGATTATTTTTTCGCTCAATTCTTTGGTAGCCAAAACTAGTTTTGAGCATACACCAAGGGGGAGCATACACCAAGGGGGAGTATACACCAAGGGGGAGCATTAGCGATAGTCAAGGCTTCACTCACGATGACGCAAGCTCGCCTTATTTATTATATCTCAAGGATTGAAGTATAGTAGAAGTCTCGTCAAGGAGTCCACCTTTTTGCTTCGACAAAAGGGGGAGAAGAAGTGTAAACAAATAACTTATGCATTTCATTATGAGTTATAGTTTACATAGTTTGTCATCATCAAAAAGGGGGAGATTGTTGGCATAAATATTAGGATATTTATATTACGATATTTAATCTAAACATCCTCTTCATGTTTTGATGATGACAAAGATGTAAGTTACAACACATAACGTAAAGTGTTTAAGTTACTTGTAATCACAAATCATCTATGCATTCATACGTCAACGTCTCTCGACATCTCAACGTCTCGAGTATGCTTCAACAATCACTTAAGGTATGTATAAACAAATGTCTAATACATTTTATGATCAAAGGGATTTTTATTTAGACATTACAAATTTTATAAAATGTTATAAACATTTTATATATTTTAGAAAAACACTTTTGGTAATTAAAGGGAAATGTTTTAATTAAAAGAAAATGTTATAAAATAATATAAAAATATTATATATTTTTGAAAAACACTTTAGGTAATAAAGGAAAATGTTTAAATCATACTAAATATATGAATTCAAATTTTTAACCAAAATCAGTTAGTTTTTCACCAAATAAACTTTCCCCACTAAAAGACAGAAAATCTGGCTGTTACAGCTGGGCGGCCCCCTTAATTTTAAGGGGGCCGGCCATGAATTAAGGGGGCCGGCCACGCTCCCCTGTCAGATTTTGTCAGAAATTTTCTCCTATAAATACCACCTCAAACATGGTATTTTTATCACCTCTTGCATGAAAATTTTTAGATCCAAATTCTTTCTAAACATCCTTCTAAAATCCTTTGATCATAAGATTATTAATCTTTGTTTCAAGTGATCCATTCTTTCATTCATTCATCTCTCAAAGTGCAAAAGAAGAATACTTCTTCATCCTCAAATCAAGAAGTATTAGAGTCTAGTTTATATTGATGTGAAGCTGTAGAAATAAATTATGTAAGTATATGTAACAAGTAGATCAACATGATTCTACTTAGTAGTGAGTCAATGAGTGAGTAAGAAGTAGTGGGAAGAAGTAGTAGTGTGGAAAAGTCAATTAGTTGTGAAGATGTAGGTGTGTGAATAAGTCGTGTAGAAGTCGTGAAGTTGTGAAGTCGTGAAGAAGTCATGATGTCGTGAAGAAGTCATGAAGTCGTGAAGTCGTGAAGAAGTCGTGAAGTTGTGAAGAAGTTGTGTAGTGATTGAAGTCGTGTCGTGAGATTGGTTCTAGCTACTATTAGAACCCGACATTTAGCTTAGTGTCGTTAAATAATGTAAGCAACGTTGTGTAAGGTTTTCTCCGCCAAAAGGGAGCTTGTTGAGTAGTGAAGAAAACTCTCGAGTAGGTGACTCGGGGAGTGGAGTAGGGCAAGGAAGGAGACCTTGTAGCCGAACCACTATAAATCATCGTGTCCGGTTTGCATCTTCTTTCTCTTATCTCTTTACATTTACTCTTGCATTTATCGCTTTATATCTATGCTTGCATATATGTGTTGGGTGTTGCTTATATTGTCATGATGATTGATTGTGTTATAGTTGCAAGTTAATATTGTGATGATGTGCATAATTATAGGATATGATCGACTACATTATTATTCACACTCCTCATATTGAGTTTAACTTAATAGATGATTTGATACAAAACGTTTTAAGATTTCAAAAGGAAAACATATTCACATAAAGATAAACCAAAGCTTTATTCATAAAACTAAGTTTTGAAAACAAACTCAAAAGTACACATATATAATTAATCATATTTATTATATAATGTTTTCATAATAAACTCTAATTGAAGGTTTTTCAAACAAACATTTTACAAATTAAAAAAAGGGGAAAACTATTCAACCCCCCCCCACCCCTTCTAGTTTTCCACAAAATGATCCTCTATGGATCTATATTACTCACACCTAAAATTGTTTTTCAAGAAGTGTCTCTAATACATAACCTGATGAGTGTGAAAATACTCATCATTTTTGTCTTATCTGAACTGCTAAAACATCCAAAAACACCCAAATATGCATCAAAATACTGAAAATATCCCAGGGTTGTGTTTTATATGTTTTAGATGCAAAATGTTTGAAAACAAATGAAAAACGAACAAAGTTTACACAATTGGCAGTTTCAGTCCCTCAACTTTCAAAACTTGTCAAATCTAGTCCCTGGGCATTAATTTTGGAAGAAAAGTCAACCAAAGTCTTTTAAAAATCACAAGTTGTCATAATTAGTCCTTTGGTGAAAAGTTTCAAAAGTTTACAAGTTTAGTCCCTAAACTTTGCAAAGTTGTCAAAAATAGCCCTTGGGATTAAAATCTTTTGGAAATTAACAATTATGGTCCTTGTATTATGAAACTTTGGCAAAAATAATCATTGGGTGAAAAGTTTGGTGAAATTACACATTTGGTCCCTCAAGTTTCAAAGTTGGCAGAATTGGTCCCTGGAAATTCAAAATTGGAAAAATACATCAAAGGACCCTAGGGAAATCAAAGCTTGGAAAGAATAACCCTTGAAGATATTTTGGAAACTTTGGCAAGTTTGGTCCTTAAAAATTTAGAAATGACATATTTGGTCCTTGGGCTTTTGCTTTCTACTAAACCAAACTAGTCCTTGTTTTAACCCAACACAAACACAAGCCCATCCCCATTAATAACCCATTTACCCTTAACCCTTTTATTTCCCTGGCCCAATTCTCCTCACCTGTGGCCCATTAACCAAAACAAACCCAAAGTAAACCCCCCGTTGATATTACTCCCACCCAGGTCAAACCCTAAGGTCAAACCCACATTCTTCCCTGGTTTCCCTCCCACTCTCACTGCAATACCACCTGGTTTTTCCCTCCCACTTGACCACCACTTGCAACCAGTCACCTCCACCACCCTATACTACCCCACCCTATCCCTTCACCCTTCCCCACACTCCACAGGCCAAATTGCATAAAACTTCATTTCCCGCCAAAACTGAATGGAGGGCTAGGATTGTTCTCACTCATCCTACGGCCATTATTATTGATGGGAAAGAAAGAGAAACACCACCAGGTCTATAAAAGTGAAGAAAGAAGAAAGAGAATGGAGTTAGTTAGCTGTGGTAGTTAATTAGAGTAATTTTAATGTCGTTCTTAATGTAATTTACTTTTCAGTTGTAAACCTTAGTCTTTACAGTGTAATCTCGGTACTATTAATGATTAATTAAGTTATTTCAGTGACAATTTTAAGTCTTGTTACCTAATTCAGGTTTTCACTTAAGTTACCTAAAAACTCATTTACTCTTATCTTGTTAAAGGTTGTTATTTAATGATCTTGTAAGCTCATATTAGTCCCTGTTAAGCTTTTAAAAGCTTCCTAAGCCTTTTTATTCAGTTCTCGTTCAGAATCTAAAACAATACTCAAAAATACCTCATAAATAGTCAAAAATTAAAAATCAATGTTGAAGATAGTAGAAGATGGAGCAAGGTGTATTTTGGATTTCCTTGGGTATTAGAGCCTCAAGGGAGGTGTTAGGGTAGGTTTGGTTCTATGGTTCTTGGTTTTTTGATCTCACAGGACACTTTGTAAGCCCTTTCTTTTAAATTTTGCTAATCATAGTAGCTTAGCTTATTATTGCTTGTCTTTGGTTATTTGAGCTTATTTAGTATAGGGTAGTTAAAGTATTGCTCAGAATCCCATGCTTGTTCATCAGTATGCATGTTGCTCAGTCTTTAAAATTTCACTGTCAATTTAGCATTTTAGAGATTCATGAGTAATTGTTGTTAAGTTTGGTAAATTTGTGCTTAAATAGACTCATGCTAGCTGATCTTAACCTTATGCACCAAGTTCTTGTTTAAAAACAGTTTTTACTTGAAAAATCTCATTTCCACTTTGTTAAAAGGGTGTTTGAATCAGTGGAATCCACTGGTCTCTTAGGTTTTTTAGTTGTTGTTTTATATGCAGACATGTTGCATTAGGTTTAGTTACGTCACTTAAGTCATAAAAACCTTAGTCTTTTTGTCAAAAAGTCAATATGTATGTTTATGCTCAATCTTTCATTAACTGATGAAATTTTAGGTTTGTACAATCATTCAAATGGTAGCATAAGTTGTTAGGATTGCTTAAACTAGTTTCATTTTAACTTAATACATCATATTTAGTCATTAGGATCAGACCAAAGTTCAAAAAAGTCACAAATTCCATGTTTCTCAAAAAGTCAAAATTGTCGCAAATTTTTTTTTAAATAAACTAGTTGATTTTCTCTAGGACTTAATATTAGGTTTTAGGACTTGTGCTTTTTGGACATTAATATTTTGTTGCTCATCTTCATTAGGATATTTTTATTTTTATTTTTTGCTTAGGTAAACTGCTTATTTTTAGCTTTCTTTTAGCCCATTTTCTATAAAACTCCCCTGTGCACAGCTTTACACCTAACTTCACAAGCTTCCATAGAGCTTATCAGTGGGCCCCACAGCCTCCCCCTTGGCTTTTTGAACTCACAAGCTGGCCACCTTTCTAGTTCTACTAAGCTTTTCAGCTTAAACACCTTTGTGGGCCCACTAGACAGCTGCAAAAGTTGTCCCATTTTCTGTGTGAAATCAAGGAATCCAAGTGCTTATTTTGGCTTATTGGCTTATTCAGTGGTACCATTTTGTTTTTTTGGATTCATATCAGTCCATCTCACTTGTGTGCACCATAATCCACCTCTGTGGGCCCCATAGAGGCTCATTTCCATCAAAAGTCAAACAAAAGTCAACTGTTAAGCATTTATGTGTCCATTTTGCTTGTTTTTAAGCTAGAAAAAAGTTGTCTTCACAAAAGTTTCTAATTTTTAGTAGTTAAATAGATTTCCAAAAGAAAAACCAAAAAAATCCAAAATAAATTTAAGTGATAACTTCTATTTAATATTATTTATCTTTTTAATTTTCCTTTTTAGCTTTTTATTAAGTAATTTGCATTTTTATATTTTTCATAATTTCCTTAAATCTTGTAATATTTCCAGTAATTTTCTTAGATTTTCATATTTTCATTTAGTATTTATAATAATTAATAATATTTAAAATAGTTATAATTAAAAAATCAAAAAGAAAATCCTCTACTGTTTAAATATAATCACTAGTAATTTTTTATATTTTTCCTAGGTTTTATAAATCATTTAGTATTTTTATAAAATATTTTCATAATTATTACTGTTCATTTTCTATTATTCTAATTTAAATTAGTTTAAATAGTTTTTAATTAGTAATTAAGTAAATAATTAATAAAATAGTGTAATAATAGTTTGTATAAACTTTTGATAATTTTTTAAGGTTCCTGTATTAGTTAATTAGTTTTATAAAATATTTCATAATTTTATAAGTCATTTTTAGTATTATTAGTAATTTAAAATAGTTAATTAGTTAATTAATAAGTAAATAGTAATTAATTAATATTAAATTCAGAAAAAGACAAAAATACATAATTTTAGTTTTTATATTATTTTTAAGTTATTTTAGAATTTTAAAAAATAAATTTTCATTTTCTTAGTTTTATTTATTATTATATTAAATTTAGTTTTATTTAAATAGTTATTATAAGTATTAAATAGTTTTAATTAATTTTAAATAATAATATAATCAAAAAAATA
>LBNU01039096.1:0-15690 GCA_014162995.1 Artemisia annua
ACTCTATAAATATGTTCACCAGATATCATGTGCAAAGTTTGAATCCCAACCCCGACCGAACATAAACCCTACCTCAGTCCATTGTAATTTCAATGCTTACACATCTACTATAACCTGAAATCCTATATTCGAAATGGAAATGTGCAGAAGGACTAATCTCCTGCACATAACATAATGTGCGAGAACACCGCCTGTAATGCTGCTAACTATGCATTCTTATTCAAGTTCTGAAGCAGTAGCCTATTTGTTCAGTCCAAGTCGGATGAAAACTTTTAGCTTAGAATTACAAAGATAGCTACATTAGCTAGCTTTAAAAACAATATAACAACAACCCAATAGAGAGACCTCTGACAATTGCATGTGTGGAGTGAGTGTGCGCAAATATGACGTGTATGAATATATATCTAAGTATGTTTGATTTTAATAATAGAACCATACATAAGCATGCAACGCATAGACATATACAATCATAAAAAGAACATAGACATACAAGCATAAAACGCATAGCATATATAAAATGCCAGAAAGGCAGGTGCACAAAAAAGGGACCAACAGAATCAATAGAAAATCCCTGTCATTCAAATCAGGTCTAAATATCACAAAACCAAATATACATAGATAGATACACAACCACAATAGTCCCTTTGATATAGGTTAAAACACAATTTTGACATTGAAAACATACAAAAAGAGTTAATGTATCACTCCCCTTTTAAACCACCGTTGTTGTCCGCTAAAGAAGAAAATAAGTGTTTGTTTGTCACTGAACATTGCCAAAGGTTTTTTCTGGTAGTTGGTGAACCTGAAGAATATTCAGGTTCTTTTAGTAAGTGATAATGGTGGAAAACTGTATCCAACTTGACACTTATTCGTTTAATATTCTGAACTGAAGTGTGTATCACCACAGTAAAGTTCTACACATTTTGAGATTATTATTAATTCAAATGTATAGAATTTTACGCACAATTATACATACTATAAGATAAATTAAATTTTTCACATTTAATAAGAAAAATAATACTACGTAGTTTGATAGCGACTAAAGGTGTCTTCAAAGTGGATAAATTGTGAGACCAATTATCCATTTTAGGAAATACTCCGTTCAGAACATCATGGTTATGCAAAACAGAAGATCAAATATGCTAATGAAATATAACTATGAAGATTCACAGTGTTTCTTCTACTTGTTAAAATATCGACATTTTGTTAGAAATTTAGATTGATAACAAATTCATGGATATAGACAGCTTGCATGGGTGTTTGTTTAGGCTTATGTGAAAAAAAAGAAAAAAAAACTCTGCCATATATATGACGCATTACTAGTGATGAAAATAGAATAAATAAAGTATAATAAAACATACGGAGAGATTGATGGATGATAAAGAGGAAAGGTGTTTGTTGACTGTAGAATGAAGGGTTCGTGAAACACATGTTAACGTGCAAAGTGTTGTCAATATCTCTGTTTCATCTCCAACCTTTGACAAAACTTCATAGAATATGTTTTCTGGTATCTTTTCCGGTAAGGCTATCGCCACTGCCGGAGACATTGGTTTTCTTATGAGCCATCACCGTGTGACTAAATTAGCCTTTTGTTACCCAGATGGCCAGATCCCTTTATATATACTAGCATCAAAAGTTACTAGTAATATAAACGGGTCCCACGTTTGTTAAAGGTTCGTTTGACTTTTTTGTTTTAAAGAATCAGTTTGTTTGAATGGAATTTGGGTTTAGATCGATCGGTTTGCTTCACTTTGGCTTCATCAGGCCAGGTTTGTTACTTTGAAGTTGGTTATTGGGTCCATTTGTTTTTGTTGGGCTTTTGTTTGAAATTAAAAATTAGTAGATAATTTATTTGTTTGTGACCAATTAGATTGGATTATTTGAAATTTGAATCATAATTCTTATCATACTAACAGTGTATCCGTACGTTGCAATGATGAGTAGTCGAGTACCCTGTAACTAACATTCTAGCAAGTTATGTTTTTTGTGGCGGAAGTGGGTGTGTTGTTAGTGAGAGAGAGAGGTTTAGGTTAGTGCGCATTTTTGGAGATGATTGAGAGCAAAGAGTGATGTGAGTGTGTGTTTTGTATGCTTTTTAAAGAAATAACGACTTTATGAGAGCTAATGTTTAGAAAACAACATCAAGATTTATAACTATGAGTAAATACGTCATTGACCAAGTATTAATCTTTACTCTCAATAATTACATTATTGGTTACACTTTTTTGGAGGTTACACATTTTTTTCTCATTAAATTAAGGTTACACGTTATTTTTTATTTTATTTTTATTTTTTTCCCTCACTAAATTACATTATGAGCTCTTAAAAAGATGTATGTTTACAACTTATGCATTTGATTTCCTTTTATAGTAATGTTTGTGGTCTTAAAAATTTTAAGACTTCCTTTTATAGAAAGTCCCAAATACTTTATCATCTAGTATAGATAAGTGGGTCATTAGAATTATTATGTGTATTATTTGGGGTGTTTGAATTATTAGTGCCGATTCGTCAAGTTATTTATTAACTTGAATTTGTTTGATACTTGGATAATAAGTTTGAATTTAGACCGTAATTCTTATTACGTAAGTGGGTCACTAGAATTTGAAGACCGATTTGATGTTTGAAGACTTAGTTATAATCAGGTCGTTTGAGTTTTGTTCGATCGTTTGAAATTTGCCAGTTTGGAAATTTTTGATCTTCGTTTGTCGGGCTTTTAAAGTTGGTTGCCCGAATTTTGATTGTCTTTGTTGAAGTTCGTTTGATCTAGTTTGGTTTTGTTTGGTTGACCGTTTTGAATGTGTCGGTTAACGTTTGATTGTTTGTTTTCAAGTAATCGACATTTGCTTTGGATCAATTTGTTTTGGATTGCTTTTATGGTTCGTTTTGAATTAGGATAATATCTCTAGCATTTCGGAATTGAAATTTTGAATTTGATTTGAAATAGATAGAGGAGTTTAAGTGCCGATGAAGATTGTTAGAATGTCACTTAAATTTTAAAGGTTGTTTGGTAAATTTTGTTTGGATAAATATTAACTAGTTATTTATTTTATTTTATTTTTTGAAATATTTCCTAATTTGAGCTGGCTTTGGGATTAAAAAATCTTTTTAGGCCATTAGTTTATGTATAAATAGAAATTGAATGACATTAGTTGTCCTTTTACATTTTGAATTAGAACTTTTTGTTTGGTACTTTTGAATTTGTTTTGTATTTGGTTTGACAATTTGAATAAAGCTTTCGCTCGGTTTGTCTAGTTTGTTTGTTTGATTGGTTCTTTGATTTGAATTTGAAGTGAATAGGACACCAATTCATAGCGTGTTTGATTTCAAAACCAAGTAAAGTTAACGGGAGATATACTTTTAGATCGGCAATAGAAAAGGTTGCAATTATGATATGTCATTACTTAGATTTAAACCCTAACCTACTAAGTACACATTCGCATATAGTGTTGTATAACTTAGAACATTTGTAAAGGTACGTATGTGGCACACCTATTGATATGAGCTCTATTTGTAACATAATGCCTTGCAAGTGTCACATAAACAAGTATTACCTGTTAAAATAGGGGTTTGAGATTGTTGTTGTCTGTTTGAGTGGTGGTGGTTGTGGTTGGTGGAGTGGTCATTTTGTTTTGGTGGTGGTGTGAGATTTGGGAATTGGGGGAAGGAGGAGGGGGGTTTATGGGGGGGATGTAAATTTTGGGGAAATTTCGAAATCTTTTCTGTTCCACTAATAAATTGATTCCAATACCTTTTTCTAATATTTTTTTAATTTTTTTACTTTATTTGGTTTTTGTAAATTTATTTTTTATTATAAAATTACGAAATTAAAAAAAAATGTATAAAACAGAAAATATAAAGTTTAATAAAAAATACAAATAAATAAAACATTAAAAAACAAAAATATATAAATAAAAAACTGATAAAAAAGCTATTTTATACTTTTAATAAAAAAAAAGTAAAGCAATACTCCGTAAAATGTAAGCCAAGGTAAAAAGGTAACTAGAAGAGTAGAAGGTAAAAGTTGACTAGGAGTAGACACAAGAATATCCTGCAAATAGTTGTGGACTATCTATTTCTATTTTGTTAGAATATACTTAAAATTTCACTAAATAAGCAAAATATTGAGAAAATTTTGATAAATTTAACTTTTGTTAAAATATCAAACTACACTAATTAAATAATATTATTAAAATACAAGATTTTTCGCGCTTTCAAAGTCGAATAAACTAAGGTTTTGTTTGTTTATTAACGTAGTCTAAAAGTGACACTTAAGAACACAATTTTTTTAACTTAGTCTAAAAGATTTGTACATGATTTAATTTTTCCTAAATATAGTGTTTTAGCGTGATAAACATGACCATTCAAGATTTATCTCGTTCCAAACAGTAAAACAACTTAAACAAGAAGTAAGTTTCTTAAATCCCATCTTCACATCACACCAATCAAAACCCCCCATTCCCTTCTCTAGTTCCGATTTGATCATCATGTAAGTTTCTTAACTTCATTCTTTAATTATATTCAAACTCACTTATAGATTAATTCAATTACGCAAATCATTCATTAATTTCGAATACTTTTAGATAAGCTGTTGATCACTCTAGATTTAAGCTGTTTACAGTAATACATGGAACCCTGTTTGGTTTTATTTATCTTGAAATTTTACTTATTTATGAAAATGTATCAAATGGGCTATATTTATTAAGGTTTTAGTTCGAGTAAGTTAATGACGTTCATTGAGAATGTAAGCGGATGTGGCGTAAAATCAAATCAAAAGCTGAAGAGTTAATGTATTACATTACACAAATGCTATGTCTGTTAAGGTTTTTTGCCGAGTAAGTAAACTAGTAAAGTGATCACGGATCATTGAGGATGCTCTAAAACGAACCAGGACAAAGCAATATGTACTAGTCATACATTGATTACTTTTAGTAATATTAGCATGTTAAGGTTATTTGAGATTCTTAATGTTATGGTTGAGACTTGAGAGATTGACTATAAGGCTTTTAGATTTTAATTTTGTGCAGTTGAGGTATTTTGGCTTTTGGGTGTTTATTGTATTTTTATGAATTTTTATTCTGCACCGGCTACTGATAAAATGAGCCCATTAGCCTCATGGTAGTTAATGTTTTTGAATGAGCTAATGAGGTCTGATGTGTTTTAATTGAAGATGATAAGTTTGAAGTTTCTAGGTGAATAATGGCTTGGCGTAGTGGATATGATGGACAATGCCACACTAGTAAGCAATTGAGCAAACCACGTTTGGACGTGATTTCTTAATACCTATCCTAGGACATTGAGACTTATAATTCAGAAGTGTTGTAGGTGGTCCCGTGCTCTTTCAGCTACCTATGTATGTCTACATTTCTCGTTATTGTTGTTTGTATATATACTAGCCCCGACAATATAGATTCAGGTGCTCAAAATCGGGTCAATTCGGGTTTTATTTTACTTTGCGGGTCTATTTCGGCAATGTGTGTTTTCTCAGTTATTTAAAATGGCTGGAAAAAAGCAACTAGATGTATATCAGCATAGGTCATACGGGTCATGTTGCAAACTTTTAAAACAAACAGTTGATTAACATTGTCTTCCTCGTTAACGTCTTTTGTGTTTTGGCGCTGGGTGTGGCTTAGTGCTTTAATGTTGTAAGCTGCTTTTTCGGGTTTAGTTTGCTTCCACCTTGGAAGCTTTATTGTGTTTTGGTTTCTTTCCCTTTTTTTCATGGGTGTTTTAATAAAAGCCTCGCTTCTCGAAAAAACATTGTCTTCGTTGTTAAATTGAATCGTGTTGTTCGCTCGCATCACTTCTCTAATCTCCAATTTATTTGTAATATTTTAGACTTAAATGTTTGTTAATCCGTTATCTAGGTTATTTATACAATAAGGGGGTGTTTGGTTTAGGGAATGTTATTAGTAATTTGGTGTTTTATTTTAAGTTGGCCCGTTTGACCCAAGCCCATTTTAACCGGTTGCCCATGCCCGTCCCTTTTGCCACCTCTACTAATTCTGTAACATGATGGTCATCAAGCTGTCGTGCTTAGCTCTAGGTGTCTAGTTATGTCCATCAAGAGTTCTTTGTTGTATGCAGTTGGTCTGATATTTTCAGGATTTACAGTTAGGGAGAAAACGATATAGGAGAGGTATAAATTGACCTACTTCTAGCAAGATGGTATAAGTTGAGACCTCTAGATCCTGTGTCGAGTTTAATACTTTGGCACACTATGTTATCTTTGGTATAAAGTAACAGATTTATTAAGTTCATTTTTTGTTTTGATTATCATGGATTCAATAATTCAGTAGAGAAAGGAAAATTTTGCAGGGCAACTCGGCCCGCACCAATCTAAATTCGTTTGACTTGTTTTCTAATATGATTATCTTTAATCTGTACCCAGTTTGACCTGTTACTCAACCCGATCCAACCCGCCATTTTTCTCCGCTTTGCGAAGTAGGTTGGGAGTAAAAAATACGGGTTAAGATCAATCAGTATCAGGTAAACTTTGGGTACTTCCTGTACAACTTCTAGTTCCGCAAGAACTATATAACCTGAAGTTTCTACCATTGTTAGTATTTTAGTCTTTATATATAGTTTTCCTGTATTATAATCTGTTCTTAAAGTTATGGGTTAAGACTCGTTAACATTTTTCATTTGTTTCTTTCTATACATTATTTAACCTTTTTTATATCACAGAATGGGAGAGCTAGCAGGTGAAAAGCATGCCGCATACATCCTAAAAGTGGAAAAGAAGAAAGATGATCTCGAAGCTGTCATAACGGAACATTTCAGAATCAACGGGGCATATTGGGGATTAACCACCCTCGACATTCTTGGTAAGCTTGAAGCTGTTGATCAAGAAACGGTTATTTCATGGATCATGAGTTGCCAACACTCATCTGGCGGTTTTGGTGGTAATGAAGGTCACGACCCACATTTACTCTACACCCTCAGTGCAATCCAAATTTTAGTGCTGTTTAACAAGATAAAAGCACTTGATATTGATAAAGTGTCAAGTTACATAGCTAGCCTACAAAACGAAGATGGTTCCTTTTCAGGAGACATCTGGGGTGAAATAGATACTAGATTTTCCTATGTTGCTATATGCTCTCTTGCACTAATAAAACGTCTAGATAAAATCAATGTCGAAAACGCGGTCAAGTACATTATAAGCTGCAAAAATCTTGATGGCGGGTTTGGGTGCACCCCTGGTGCTGAATCACACGCGGGACAGATCTTTTGTTGCATAGCGGCACTTGCAATAACAGGTTCTTTACATTATGTTGATAAGGATCTTTTGGGATGGTGGTTATGTGAAAGACAAGTAGAGTCAGGAGGTTTAAATGGCCGGCCTGAGAAGCTTCCAGATGTTTGTTACTCGTGGTGGGTCCTTTCTAGTTTGATAATTATCGATAGGGTCCATTGGATTGATAAAGAGAAGCTGGTTAAGTTTATCTTGGATTGTCAGGATACAGAGAACGGAGGGATTTCGGATAGACCAGATGACGCTGTTGATGTTTTTCATACCTATTTTGGAGTTGCGGGTCTTTCACTTCTTGAGTATCCAGGATTAAAGGCCATTGATCCGGCTTATGCGCTGCCTGTTGATGTCATCAATAGAATTTTTCTTCACTGATTTTTTTTGTTCAAAAAGATGAATTCTTATATAGTACTTGCTTCTGATTTCCGGCAGACGTTATTTCTGTTATTAATGCTATTAACAAGTATTAGACTTCTTTTATTGGCCATTATGTTAAGAGTGCTGTAGGCCTGAGTTTTGCATGTGTAGGATTGGTCACAGTATGGTCCTCATTTGTTGATATAGATGGATGTTATAGACGAAAATTGTTTGTTGAGTTCTTTAGATTTCTTTTATTGGCCTTTTTGTAGTTGTTCAGATTGAGTTGGTTTTATGGAGCACTAGAGGAAACAAAATTGTTAGTTACCCAGAAGCACACACTTATTGTACCGAGATACCAAGGATAGTAATACAAAATTCTATCTTCGCGCTATGCGCGGGAAAAGAGTGGAAAAACTTTTTATCGTTTGTAGTTATAGACAAAAACACATAAGAGGTATCTAGTCGGGTCGGGTCTAATCGGGTTCAGTGAAATACGCGATTTCTTACAATAAAAGGGTATTTCATAATACACATATATTAAAAACTTCAGTTCAGCGAGATTAAGTAAAATTAGATCTTTATTTGTTGGCTCGCCTCATGCCTGATGGCGAATCGGCCTTGTTTTTAAGAAAAAGTTTTTGATCTTTTTAAAGGAAAACCCCTACGAAACTTGAATATTTGCATATTTTTTAAAAATACAAGTTTTTAATGCATAATATACAAAGCTGTTTAAGCATTTTAACAAGTATATGTGTAAAGCAATTACCTTCGGGGCAAAAGTGCGATGTGTAACATAATAGAGGGATACAAAATGAACAATGTCATTAGAAACAAACACACTGTGTAACAACAACCTTGGGTAAAAATGGAGTGTGCCGGAAAAGGAAGCCGCCGCTGTTGCTCCGGCGAACCTAACCGCCAATGCGACGGTTGCGGCGCCGTATTTTATTGCTCCGTTTCTCATCAGGTTTATTCAAACCTTCTCTAACTTAAGTATCACACATATAGCCGGGTCGTGGCCGGAATATCCGGGTCTAGCCGGGTCTTTGCCGGAATATCCGGGTCTTGGTCGGATATATCCGGGTCTAGCCGGTTATAGCCAGGTCTAGCCGGATATAGCCGGGTCTTGCCCGGAATAGCCGGGTCTTGGCCGGATATAGCCGGGTCTATCCCGGAATAGCCGGGTCTTGCCCGGATATAGCCGGGTCTAGCCGGGTCTTGGCCGGATATAGCCGGGTCTAGCCGGATATAGGCAGTGGTTATGTAACCAATGTCCGAATCGATGCCTAGTCTATTTATTACTCTTACTCGTCCTGCAATGTCTATGCGTTATAAAATCACTTGTGCAATGTGATTCTTCGACCCCTAAGACACAAAACTTCATTTTTAGTAGGATTGGTTTTGCCGTCCAAAAGGGGGTTGCGGCGCAGCTTGTTGCTCGATTGCCTGCCATATTATTGTAATTGATATCTATAGAGTTTTCTATGTGATTATAATAAGTTTGATGTTCATAACTGATAACTCTTATGTGCTAGTAATAATTTTGCTCAGTATATCACATTGGAGTGTTCATAAAGAAGAATGTACGTACTAGCTTTTTCATCCGTCTTCATAAACACATACCGCAGATTCAATATAACATGCAAACTTTAGATTTATATGTTCTGCAAATACGAATCAAGTGTTTCACTAGTATGTGCATTTAAAATTTTGTTCAGTATACGTGTATGACTAATTCAGTATATGGTTATCTTAATCTGATGTTTATAACTGATTCTGTGCTTATTAATATCTGTTTAAGATATCACATTGGAGTGCTCATAAACAAGAATGTGGAAGGCTAAAACGACAAACGTCTTCTGTGGACCTGCTTAATGACTTCCCTTTTACTTTTTCGCGGGAGGCTACTTATCAGGTAATCGCTTTATTATGTAGCTGAATTATTTATTTCGACTCTTAGATTGATATTCAAAGTATCTATTTGTTAGAATTCGTAACAAAAGTGCAATATTTAGTGATACAATTTTGTAAAATTGTTATACAAGTAGTGTTAAATCTGATTTTTGGGAGAATGTTCTCATAATTGGTAAAATGATTGATATGTGGTAGGTGTGCGGAAAGGTGGAGGAGACCAGGTGTTTGTTTTTGGATAAGTTAGGGATCCACCGTGTAGGAATCTGGATCTGTGAATGTAGTTGTGGGGATTCAAGTACTTCGTTGGATCATTCAAGGTTCTTATCTGCTCTTTTCACTTCTTAATTTTCGATATATTTACTCAATTTCCGTCCCAACAAACATGCAATGCTTAGCTTCATACACGATATGTTTGATTTTGATTAGTATTACTATTATTCACATGTCTGGAAAATGCTTTAATAGTGGAACTTTGTCAAAAATAAGAAAGAAAAGGAAACACCACATTTATCTTGTGATATCCATACCCAGACCCGAAGCAGTTAAATTAATTTCGGGTAAAAAACTAGAACATTCTGAAATTTGAACTCGGTACTATATAGTTCAACAATATGATATATGCGATATTGTTGATGATATATCAGTATATCAGTGGTATGGCTGTCCTTAGCTTCTGTAGCTAGAGTATTATGAAGTTACAATTTAAATTATATTACAGATGACATCTCATCGTCTTATTCATTTGATTGGAAGGTCTGATAAGGGTTGGAGTCTCCCAAGTAGATTATCTCCTTGTAGAGGTATAACTATAAATTTTCCAAATACGTAGCTTAACTGAATTACAATTGCTTCTTATTTATCATATTCCCAAACTCACTATGCAGGGCCTTTGTCAACATTGAACAAGCAATTAAGTAGTTGGAATGACTATTATGAATGGAGAGGCATCCCGTTAGATTCTCCCGTTGCTCTCCTTCTTCATTGGGTAACGTACACTCATCTCATAATTGTTTATGAAAACCAATGGACATTACTTAACATGAGCGATAGCCATAACTACTTCTACTTATATTGCAGCCATTGACCATATATCAGGCCATTCAACTTGCTTCTGCTAAACAGTTGATCCCTGAAACTATGGATGACCTGTGCATACACTACCTAGGTATTTTAATTGCTTTTTTACCTTTTCTTTTCCAAATTAAGATATGGCATTTTTGTTCTCCGTGTTTATTAGTTACTGGCCCTAGTTCTACCGTCAAGTGGTTGGCTTGTTACTTTTAGGGGGTGTTTGGATGTGCGTTTTGGAACCTATTAAAAATTATTGTCAACTGAAGTTACAATTATTTATTTATTTTATTTTATTTTATTTTATTTTATTTTATTTTATTTTATTTATTATTATTATTTTTCTTTTGTTGATGTTATGATATATAGAGTATGCTTATGATTATTTGTGGGTCAAAAACTGAGTTTAATACAAGTTACAAACAAAATTGATTATAGAAGGGAAATAAAAATTTGACAAACAAGCAGATAAATGGTTATCTGATTACTTACATTTTCAAACTGCAGAAGCACATCAGATCACACTATCTTTAAAACTTGTTCTATTACTGAGGTTACCGTTGATTATATGATTATTCAATTTCACATAATCACTGAAAAATGCACATCCAAACAACCCTTCTGTGTTTTTGATTCTTCATTTCACTTGGTATATTTTATTCTTAAGGGCCTGAAAGGGAGCTTTACCAACTTGCTGTGTTTGGGGAGTTACATGCTCTTCTTCCTGGAGTCCAACTGCGTATAGATTTTGTCGGGCCTTCAGTTCCATATGACAGGTCAGTGTCATTTTTTGCTAAAAGATTGTATTTCTTGATAATTATAAAAGAAACTTTGAAAAGATAAGATAAAATTCTGGCAAATAGGGATGGCGAGCCAGTTGTTCTTTGTAACTATGCACATTGTATGGAAGTAAATTGCAGTTGCAAATCTGGCAAAGGTGAATTTGGTTCAGACATAACTGCTGATAAACCTTCAGCAATTACAATAAGGCTTCATTCAGGTTATTATCATGACCGCTACACAGAACTTACCAAGGTTATATATTCTTAGTCTCACTAGTATTTTGCTTGATGCATTCTTTATAGCAATTCTTAGGTAGACCTGCTTCTTAATGGACAGGAATTTGTTCCTGACTTAATCATTGCCCCAAATGCTGGTATTGCTGCTTACAGAAGCTGGTCACCGACTATTGTAAGTCTTTGATCTATGTGTGATATATCTTTGTGCATATGCTAGTATAGGTGGCAATTCCTCTTATATACTTATGAACGTCTTTGGGTCAACTAGACCTGTACAAAAGTGCCAGCTTTGACCCGTTATCCAGCCTGTCTTACTGCCTGTTTGTCACCTATATATGCTAGTTTTCTGGTTATAGGTCATAACTTCATATGCCACTTTTAGGAGCTGATAAACGAAATAGAGATCCCAGCCATTTTCTCCGATTACTGTGAAGAAGCTTGTCATCTTGCAGCTAACTGTGTAACCTCAGTGACTGGTTGTCCACCATCAATTCCTGTAAGTTCTTTATGGCTAAGCTTATATAATAACACTACATGTAGTGGTGTCGGGTTATGTGACGGGTCATATAGGGATTGAATTGAAAGGGGCTGGGTCAACATGTAAACATTATTTTTGTCCATTTTCAGATTATCTTGTATAAATTCTAAATGCGTCAATTTTGATTTACAAAAGAACATTATTACACAAATTATATTAAAAAACCAACACTACTGTTAAATCAAGATACCAATATTTCATTCCTAGGACACTGCATAATCTAAACTTACTTTTTCTTTTCCTCTCATGATCATAATCTATAAATTATCGCATTAAATTATTATTCAAGGTATGTTTTATATTAAAATATATGATAGTCAAAATATCTTCTAAGAAATCTAACTTAAGAGACTTGCATTATACACTTATCATGGGGATAGAGGGGGTATTTTTATTGCAACAAATCTCTGTTTCGACTTGTTTTACGGATATTACACTGTGTTCATTCTCAGAATGCTTGTCATAATTACTAATTTGCCCATTTCACTTGGTTATTTGTACTAAAAGATGGTTTTGCCTTTGCATAGGTTCAGCTGAACCCGTTTAGGCAGCCTCTGGTGGTCGAAGACAGTGCTTTGGTTCTTCCTTGCTATTCAAATTGCTTTCTGTTTGGGATATAATTAGAGAACCTATCTCAAGATCATCAATTTTATTCCTCTTACCGATGAAATTTCAAACGAAGAATTTGTTCCCTCGATGTGCTGAGTTACACATCACTCCTTAGACTGCAGACTATATCAGCCATGTTGTGTAGATTCGAGGAGATCAAAGTTGTGCAACATGTTTGTGATGTATCTCTGGTAATGTATAGGTAATAGCCTAAGAGGTTCTTACATGACCAGTCGCCAGGTTCACTTGTGAATATATACATGTTCATGTGTGAACATAATTTTACTAATGAATGTATAACCAATAGCCCTACCTAACTGTACGGAGACCGGTACTTCCGACCTAACCTGGTCCGTAACTTGACTGATCCGACACTGACCAGGTGGACAAAGTGGCGGCTATTAAAAAGTGCTATATATGGTATTCCAAATCCAATGTAACACATGGATTTTGAAGTTGCAATTCTTTTTTGTTTTCATCAGTATTTGATCTCCTTAATTTAACAAGTGTTTTCATCAGTTTACCTGCTTCTATGCTTTCTCTCGAGTGATGTTCTTTGAGTGATTTTGTGCGTGGTTTGGGTTTGGTAGTGGATGATGCTTCGTGATAGCTGAATTATCACAACTGTAATAAAAGTCGTAGTAGTTTGATGATCTTTTTGGTTGAAGTTGTTTAGTGTCGTTGTATGTTGCCGTTCAAAAAATAAATAAATAAAATAAAAAATGTCTTATGTTCTAGCATCTTGTTACTTTCCCCATCTCAAAATTTATATACCTCTTATTTGTTACTACAATTTATCCTACTACTACCTACCTTTTTTTTTTTTTTTTTTTTTTTTTTTTTTTTTTTTAAACCATAAAATTAAAAAAAAAAAAAAAAACGAGAAAAAAGTCTAGCAAATCACTAGACTAAACAACAATACAATGGATGTCTAAGCCATTCAACCCAAGAGATTTTACTCTTTGAGTTTCGATGCTTTAACCAAAAAAACGAATACAAAATAATATTATCTACTAAATCGCGTTTGAACATTCTACCGGAATCAAATGTCACTGAATTTCGGTACCTCCATAACATCCAACATGTTGTCAACCCGATAACTTCCAACCTCACCCGACTTTTGGAACCTGATTACACCATGATACCCAATCTGCATAGGAACCGATCGCTGGCATATGAACTTGACACCATCGAACTATCTTCGACCAAACCTCTTTCGCAAGTTTACATGTAAAGAGCACATGAGAAATGGTTTCCATACCCGTTCCACAACAGGGGCACGAAATTGCTTCTATTTCCAAACCTCTCCGAGACAAGTTATATCGAGTTGGTAATCGGTCCAACATAACCCGCCAAACAAAGATATTGACCTTCCTTGGAACAAAAGGACACCATCTAGTAACCAAATCTTGGCCCAACAATCGCATTTCGTCAATGTGCGAACGTGTTCCAGCAACCGAGAATATACCTTGATCATCTAACGTCCATCGAACTTTGTCTTGACCATTTTGTAATTCAACATTCGCGAGCAATATCAGTAGGTTGTTTAGTTGGCTCTGCTCTATACCACCTCTAACATCTCGACGCCATTTCCAAACCCAACCTCCATCATTCCATCTATCACGTACCTTACAATTTTGCTCCGTTTCCAACATATATAGACGAGTAAACCGAGAACATAAAGGCTGGTCTTCTACCCAGACTACCTACCTATCTAATTTGCCCTTAGTTTAACATCACTGCCAATTTTATATACCTGACTTGAGATGAGTGTTATGTAACACTAATATACCATTTAGGGTGCGTTTGGTATGTTCCTTTTGGAATCAAGGAATGGTATGATATTCATTGTTGTAGTTTGGTTATTGGGAATAGAATCAAAAAATCAAGTTGAAACCCATAGTCTCATAGGTATCACTAGTAATGGCTTATGGCCCACATTTCAATATATATACTCTTTTTCTTTCAAGCATTAATAGTGCAAAAAAGTCTTTTATTTGGTATTTATCTATCAACAATAATAATTTTTAATAGTTAAATGGGACCATGGTAATGTAATACCCATATCTCAAATTTATACCACACATAAGCAATGAAGTTATAACCATTAATTTCATTCCACCAATTTATCAAAATCACACCAATAGTGATTCTGAGTAACAAACCAAACGCACCCTTTAGATTTGTAATATAACTAACCCTTTGGATTTGCGTAACACAATATTTTTTATATCTCATAAGCGAACAAAGGACCTCCATTCTTGATGATTCATTGTGTTTTATATCTAGAAGTAATCGAACTTGGAGATGACAATACTCCTCGAGGGCCTCATATGTTGGACATTGAAATGATTGTCATTTCTTCACATATGAATATCATATTGGAATATTTAGTCACATGTGACCGAATCAACTTCCCACCTAAGTTGAAAATCTAGTTTTGCAAAATGATTGATTTTGTATTCATATATTTGTACACATCAAAATTCAGGATACCAAATGCTTTATCAACGAATTTATTCTTACCAATATTGGATGTTTTATATTTGTTTATACCTTTTTATAATGTATATTAGGTTATGTCTAAAAATTTAAAACATGCAATAAAGCGTGGTACATTTAATTAGTTGTGATTAGTTGTGAACTTGTGACTTGTGAGTAGTTAAATTCAAGAATGTGAGTGATTATTATGAAGCTACAGACGATTTATACATATTAGAATATCTTAAACATAATTCTATGTTTAGCATTTTTCATAAATATTCTAGCTTTTTATTTATGAATGTGTGAATAAATGTATGTACCTACTTTTGCTAACTTCAATACAATACAATATATCTAAAGTTACTTCATTTATAGTTAGACAAAATTGCACCGTTCGTCCCTAAAGTTGCACGTTTTTGCGCGTATCGTCCTTTATCTTTTTTTTTTGC
>LBNU01039100.1:0-76634 GCA_014162995.1 Artemisia annua
TAGGTGTATGCTTTTGTGTATGAATATATAAACTCATGGTTATGTAATGATCAAGTAGACAAATAGTTTCTTTTATAGTTTAAAGGGTGTTTGGCATAGTGCCATTCTTGCCCATTTTGACCCATTTTGACCATGTCCGGGTCAAGGCGAATGATATATGTATTGTACAGTTTCCACATGTTATATAAATGTTGTTGTTATATTAAAATAGTTTATCAAAAAAAAAATAATAATAATAAAAAAATAAAAAATAAAAAAATTAGCAGGGCGTTTCACTACTAAGGAGTAAATACCTAGCTTAAGCTCCAAGCTGTCCCAAACCTTCTAGAACTACCCTATTCAGCCGACCCTTACATCCAACACCCCTCGACTTTCGATTGTTTGGGTATTTTACATAAATAACTTCGCCGTGACTTGTTATTTATTTATTTATTTATTTTATTTTTTTTGGAACGGCGGGTTAGTTGTTAGATGTTAGTTGTTAGTATTAAATTTATAATTATTTATAATGTCTAACAATATATATAACGATCGTTAAATCATTTCGTGAAATAAATATAATCAATATAACTACTATAATATATATTAATTATACAAAAATGATAGATGGGCCTAATAAATAGGCCTAACCGTGGACCTACCGCATTAATAACTTGTACATTTATCAAATGTACAAATTATTAATGCGGTAGGTCCACGGTTAGGCGTCCATGTATCACATCTCTTAATTATATTCTAAACTTATTCTTCACGTGTGTGACCCAATAAGCTGACATATTTCAGGCCATACTAACTATTGATTAGACTTTGAGCACACACCAACAATATTGACTAGGTGCATTTGTGAAAGAAAAATATACGAATTTAGAAACATAATTTTTATTGATCGGATGCATGAACGAAAAATCAAGATTTTTACTAAAAATTAACACTATGTCGCAAAACTCAGAACTACCGATGTCCATCAAGGTTCCGTCTCAGTCTACGATAGTGTAAAGTATGACTATTCGATTACTCCATATCATTGATAATTTTGGTTAACTTAAAATAATAGAGCAGCATTGAAAGCATAAAACATTGATGATGCTAATAATTCACGCCACTATTTTCCTTCCATTAAACAAACTCTCTAGACTCTCTATAGCTTGCTTAATAGCTTACCCTATCTTTTGTCTTTAATCTGTAAAAGTTGAATTAGATGCTTCTTTAACTGTTTTTATGCAATCCCCCCATTTTTGCTATACATTACCCTTCCTTTGCTTGTTCAAATACTATTCCTATTTACCCTTTTTTTCCTCTCAA
Source organism: Artemisia annua (assembly GCA_014162995.1). Classification (NCBI taxonomy): domain Eukaryota; kingdom Viridiplantae; phylum Streptophyta; class Magnoliopsida; order Asterales; family Asteraceae; genus Artemisia; species Artemisia annua. The sequence continues at coordinate 1,303 of LBNU01039100.1, forward strand.
GCATTTCACCATTTTGCCATGCAACATTTTCATAACTCTTAAAAGGGTGTCTGAATCTATCTTCACTTTTTAAATTCAATCATTTTTTTGAACTCTATACTTTTATATATTTATTCCAACCTTAATGGTCATGTTATATAGAATCAAGTCAAGATATTAGATATTGACAGTGAGACACATTTTTTATATAATATTTAAGCTAGGGAATCTTGTGGGGTTTATTTATTTTATTTATATAAAAAATAAAAAAATAAAAAAAGGAATCTACTTTATTTTTTTAGGTAATCACAGCAAGCTGTAGCTTAGCAACAACTACTGTCTATTCACTCCATCTTTTATTACTTTATACTTTATGCTCTGTTGAAAGTTCAAAACACTTTTTTTTTTAACTTTTTTTATTTTTTTCATCTTTGATCATCATGGCATTTTGAAGGGTAAATATAAGTTGTTTAGGTTAGGTATGCAAAGATTTTATGCTCTGTGATATATACTTGATTTTGAAGGCTTTCTTTTGTACTGTAAAGCTGCCATTTTGTTCCTTGTTGAGTCTTGCCCCTATATTACTGTAGCTTATTAAGTTTTATTAGTAGATCCTATATAGTTTTTTTTAGAATCTTGGGTGAAAACAACATATGGGTTCTTCAGAAGGTGATACTAATACTAATAATAATGATAGTGAAATGGGTTATCAATATAGAGGTGAAATGAGTTCAGGAACCATTTTTAATAATAAGTCTTCAAGTGGGTCTGGTAATCCATTTGGGTCAAGCTGGGATCCATTAGAGAACTTTGGTGCTTACCCTCTTATGAATCAGTATCAATCTGGTGGTGAATTAGTTCCTAAAATTGGGTCTTTTGGAAGTGGAAATTTTTCAGAAATGGTGAATCCTTTTGTGCCTAATTCTTCTCCTAATAGTGGAGAAAAAAGAAGAGCTCAGTTTGATCCCAATATGGTATTGTTTTAGTCCTTCAAAATTTAGTCTTTTTATATATTTTTATGTATTTTTGACATTTTTTTAATGGTTGTAGAATGGTGAAAGAAATGATGGTTCTGGTGATAATACTTGTGAGAATGATGAAAAGAAACAAAGGATTGATTCAAGAAGCAAGCAAATGGGAAAACAAGTGAAAGATAATTCTGATAGTGGAGGGGCTGCTGCTAAAGATAGCTACATTCATGTGAGGGCCAAAAGAGGTCAAGCTACTAATAGTCATAGTCTTGCAGAGAGGGTAAATATTATGTCTTTTTTTATATAAATATTTCAAAGTTTTTTTTGTGTGTTTTTGCTGAATGAAGATAGGTTTTGGTTTATTCAGGTTAGGAGAGAAAGAATTAGTGAGAGAATGAAGTTGCTTCAAGAACTTGTTCCTGGCTGTAATAAGGTAAACTCACCAGATTTTATGACCTATTAGATTTATATGTTTTTGTTTATTATTTGGAGTTTTGATGGTGTTTGTTTATTTGGTTAAAGATCACTGGAAAAGCAGTAATGCTTGATGAGATTATCAACTATGTTCAGTCCCTTCAACAACAAGTGGAGGTATGTTAAGTTCCTTTGCTACTCATAAATGGCCTGACTATATAAAGGCTTTGAATGCTTATTCAAATTGGTAGTTTTAGTCCCTATTAATATGTTTATATCAGTACCTCTATTGAAAATTATGCTACTATTATAATTGGGTCTGTGTTTAATCTAAACCTATCAAATAGGTCGTATCAGAAAATGTAGCTAAATGAGCTATGGTTTTGTGATCAAAAGTTGGTTACAGGTTTTTTTTCTTTCTTTAAATGGACAATAATAGTAATTAGTCAACCTAACCCAACCCAGTCCGATTTGACCCATACTACGAATAAGCCAATTTGACCCACATTCCCATTGCGCGACATCCACCTTTAAGCGTATCCCCTCTTGTACTATTTCTTCAGTATGGTGTAGTTCTAGCTTGTATCGTTGTTGGTTGAACCATGTGAACCTTTGGGTTACGTGTGTGATCACTAGGTGGTTGCCTGCAACAATAACACTTTAATCGCGGATTTATATACAATTCCTTGGTTTTAAGTTGATATATATCTATGATCTTGCGAGTTGCAAGTCATTGTCCAGATATAGGCCAATTGTTCTGAATAAAAGTTCTTTTATCTTGCAGTTTTTATCAATGAAACTAGCTACCGTGAATCCAGAAGTAAACATTGACATTGATCGCCTTGTGTTTAAAGATGTAAGTTTCTGCTAATTAATTGCAAAACGTAACATATGAGGAGCAGCATAATGATTACTAGTCATGTAACTTTATTTCATGTTTGTGTAGATTCATCATTCACGGGGCGGTAGTTCGAATCCACCTTTTGGATTTGGCCCAACATTAAGCTCGTCCCATTCTTATCCACACGGGAGCTTGCCTGTTATTTCAGCTATAACTACCCCTTTGCATCCTATCCATCCTCAGGTACACTTTCCATCAATACATTGGTTTCATAATGCAATTATTATGTCAATCCTCAATTATCAAGTTATGTATGCGGGCATTTAAAGATGTACAATATGATTGTTGGGCTAATTGCACAAAGAAGTAACATCCTTTATAAATATTTCATCTTTTGGGTAAAGAACATACATTTTTTTCTATGTTGATAGATGGATGTTGCGAAATATGATCGTTTCCACATCTACGTTAGATTTAATGGTTACTTGCGTCAAGTTAAAGAGTTACCCAAAGTATACATGATTAAAAGTTTGTTAACTTAAAGGGAAAAGGTTGGTTACCTCAAACTAGAAATTTTTAAAAAGCATGTTTCTTTGTTTGCAGTTCGCCTGGATCGTTCATAGATTAGCTAAACGACAATAAACAGAAATGAGAATGTCTTGATATTTCTGTTTTGTTTAACTTTACACACTTAAGCCATTTTATTGATGACATTTTCTAATCTGACATTACAGCCGGTATGGGATAACGATCTTCACAACCTTCTCCAAATGGGATTTGATGCTAACCCTGGCATTAACAATCTTGGACCAAATGGTAATTGCTCAAGAAATTTTTCGATACTGCTAGCAAAATAAATAATTGTGGTAGAAATGACATAGTGTCCCTTTGTGTTTAGCAGGACGAGCAAAGATGGATCTTTAGAATTTGGGAACATGGCCAAGTATTTAATATATTTTTTCTAACGGAAACTATCAGACAGGAAGATAGAAGTTTAAGTATGAACGAAAGACTGAAATTAGCACGTTTTCTATAAATATGAGAGTTGTATAGGTTATCCCAACTCCTAACTGTTTGTTCTTCGAGTTTTAGCAGAAGATGACCCGTTAAATTTTACAAACTATGTACATTTATAACGGACATAAGAAGTAAAAAAATGAAAAAGAAAAAGAAAAAACCAGACTTGGTTTGAGTAAGGACTATGTGTGAGGTGTTATTAGTATTTTTTTAGGATTCAACAGTTGAACAGAAAAATTTGCTGTAAAGAGTGTTGATTGTTAGAAGTTGGTGTTATATTATGAGCAAATATTTTGGTGTATTGGTTTGGGAATGAAAGGTTTTCTGTTCTTTTGTTTATTACAAGAATGGGAGGTGTGACATAATTTTGTTTAGTGTCACAGATACTGTTTGTTCCTCCTGTTATACAAATTTCCAATCTTCATACTTTTTGTGCTTATGGAGTGTTTGTTTCGGCTTATATATGGGCTTATTAGCTTATATTAGTTCGGCTTATAACATAAGCCACAATTTTGTGGCTTATTTTGACAGTTATGGGCTTATAAGTGTCAAAATAAGTCACAAAATTGTGGCTTATGTTATATAAGCCGAGCAACGCTTATGTTATATAAGCGTAAAGAAACACCCCCTTAATCCATCTTTCAAGCAAGAAAATTATCACATATGTTCACACACAGATCTCTTTCATCATATTCTCTATTCATTTTGTCATTAGTCACAATTATATGGTTAAAAGGGTAATTAAACACAAAAGTTAAAAGGAGATATGTTTTTACTTGGTTAATTATCATTATTATTCCACCAAGGTCCATCTATGGTTCTAGTGTTGGATCTACGTTTGCTCAAAAAAAAAGTGTTGGATCTACGTACCTATCATCCACGGATGTAAAAAAAACCCAAGAACCAAAAAAACCAAACTGGTACTAGCTAGGAACTAAACCGAATATCAGAATCATGGTCTGGTTTTCGGTTTCTAGAATTCCAAAATTTCGGCTGTCAGAACGGTTCGAGTCGGAACCGCCCGATTCCGGTATTTTCCCGAAAAGAACTGACTTTTTGAAAGTATGAAATTTTAAGGGGTTGTTTTAGACTTTGTGTACATGCAACTTAGAAGAATGTGAAAAAAAAAAAACATATTTCCCCATGTGAATCGCCAAGTCTATAATCTAAAACCCCAAAACTCATCAAAATTCAAAGCCCTAACCTTTAATATATTTCAAATAACATCAAACTATCGATTCTTCAACTACTAATACTACGTTCGTCCCACATTAAGTGTCTACTATGATTTTTTTAATTTTTTTTTCTTCAATTTTGACTTTGAATATATTTGTTTGTGTTATGTAATACTTAATGAAAATTATACAAATGAAAATATATTTAAAAACTTAATCCATTCATATATCTTGCATCAAGTATTATATAATACGAACAAAAATATTTAAGATCAAAGTTGAAGAAAAAAGCTTAAAACAATTATAGTAGACACTTACTATGAGACAAAAAGGAGTAGCATTTAAAGATTCATTTTCATCATCAACATTATTTATCACATGAAAGTACCTTAATAGAATTTATTTTTTTTTATCATGATCATATGAATTTTTAGGAGAGTCGTTATCGAATTAAAGATAACAGTAGTAACTAAATTGATATTATGAAGTGTACATGATATTTTTTAACAATTATAAACTTATGTTGTGCTTTTGTTTATGTTGTTTGAAAAATTGGAACCGTTGGAATGATTTCCATTGTTGGCGATAGTTTTTTGTGTTTGTGTTGTTATATAGCATGTCTTTTATGAATGTTCGACAACGAAGACTGAATTTGATAGAGGCTGTTTGATAGCCACTTAATGAGCCATATTCTGATTTGGCCAGTGGACCTCATTGTTTGATAACTTTTTTTAGTTCTCTTAATTGTTCCACTAGGTGGTGAACCAGTAAGCAACAAAGTCATGCAAAATGATTCAGTACCTTTAGACATTATTTTAGCGTTTATTTGTTACAATAAAATAAACATTCTCGATTACTAACTTCTACATATGTATTTATTTATCATATTATTTTTATTATCCCTTCTTATACTTCACGCCAAATATTGATCTTTTGCAAGTTTATTTATTTTAACGATGTTGTGGATTATTGCATTAGTAAATGAAATATTACATGTATTCGTTGAAACCAAAATTATATATAACCCAAAATGAATCTCAATGATCAATAAAGTTTAGTAAAATATTGAAAGATAATGATTTTTTAAATAAAATACAATAACAGTATATGTCGAATATTTGTTTCAAACAGTTGTCAAACAATACATTTCAATCAGTTACAATTTCATTCATAGACTTTAAATCATTAAGAGCTTTTAAATCATTCAGCACTAAATCATAATATTTTATCAGACAGTTAGACATTTTGGTACTTGTTGGGAATTATCGTAAATTCCCGTACCAGACATAAGACTTGGTACGGTTTTCGGTTTTATTTTTTCCTTATTTTCGGTTCTCGGTTCTTTTGGTTCCGGTTCGGTGTGGTTCCAGTACCATGACCATCTGTATCATCAATTGATGGCAGAGTGTTTCCTTGTTTTGTTGTCGAGGTTGTGTTAGACAATAGATTAGATGGCCTAAGCCTGGTTGTGGGTTTGGGTCCATTAGGTTTAGGGTTTGATATGCTTATTCAATAAGCTATGTATTTATTATATATGCACATGCAATCCTAGTTATATAATCACAAAACATAATTCAATAAAAGACCTATTTGCTATTTTACATGGTATCGGAGATCTAGGTGACTAAGTTGAGCCGCCTCCTCTATGCCACCTCGTCAAATCTAGCCGTCACCATTTATTCATTTTCCAGAAAATAATTTTTAAAAAATGCAATTTTCGGCTAAAATCGTACCTACATACTGTTTTGACCATAACTTTTTAACCGTTTGGGGTTAACTGACGTCGCCTATGACATTCTCTTCGTTTTACAATTCTATACAAAACCAATTTGAATCACCTCTGTTGCCCACTAGATGTGCCGCCACGTGCCTCCACTGATGAATTATTATTATTATTATTATTATTATTATTATTGTTATTGTTGTTATTATTATTATTATTATTATTATTATTATTTATTATAAACCATCACTTTATTAGACTATAAAAATTTGCATGAAGTTGGATGGGAGTCTAGACACAATCTGTGCTCTCACTCATTTCTCAATACAAAAACTAACTCGATGAACTTGTTGTTGTTCTTATTATTATTATTATTATTATTATTATTATTATTATTATTATTATTATTATTATTATATTTTATTATATATATATATATATATATATATATATATATATATATATATATATATATATATATATATATATATATATATATATTTTTGCTGCTAGTGGTGCTTGAAGATTGCTTTCTTTTGCTGTCAGATATCTTCTTAAGTTAAAAAAAAGTTTAAGATGTCATGTTTTTTGCCAATGCCTATCTTTGCTTTTGCTACTCGTGTTTGAATACTTGTTGTTGCTTGTTTTGAGATGTCTTCACAACAAAATAGTTATATCTTTGGTGTTTTGAAGTTTATACTCGAGTACGAGCTTTCACGATTTTACCGCTCGGACTACGGGGAGGTGTTAGATAATAGATTAGATGGCTCAACCTCGTCTGTGAGCTTTGGGCTCATTAGAGTTTATTGTTATGTCTAATGTAGTCTATAAACTGCTTTTCCGCTGTTGACAAGACCGGACTCTTCCTCCGCTTTTGGAATGCAATTATCTTGTTGGCTGTGAACTGTTAGTTTATGGACATTATTTTAATCGAACTCGAGATCACAGGATTGAACTCTTTACGTATGAGACTCGATGTTTAAATAATTAATATAAAATGTTATATTTAATTATTTAATTCACAATAAATGACTAAAGAACGTTAGGTAATTAATAGAATTGACTAACGGTCGGTAAATGTCAACGGGATAAGAAAAAAAGAAAACAAGACAAGAGAAGGTTCTAGAAATCCTCTCTTGGGCTTGTTTATAGCCAAACAATGGAATCCGACATCGGAAACCATTGTAAACTTGATCTCAACCATAAGGGTATAAATACATCCCTATGTATTCATCCCTTGGTACACTGGATTTCAATAGAAGGCCAAACTTCTTCTTTTCTCCTCTCTTGTTCATAGGTCGATGAGTAGAAGGCCAAACTTCTTCTTTTCTCCTCTCTTGTTCATAGGTCGATGAGTGAAGCCCCAAGTAAAGGGATTTGCGAGTAACCTTGAACATTACAAAGGGTTTGGTAAATCTATTGTGATCAAGAACTAGCATTCATATCGAATCGCTAATAATACATGTGTACAAGAACGTGATACTAACACACTATTGTTAGTATTCTTGGATTGAATTACAAAATCGGTAAGGGGTAATTCTTATAATCCTTTAAACACTAATTAGGGTTCTTGATTTAAAGAATTGCATTGATTTGATTCTTGTTCGGGCTAGAATCAAAAGGTACGTTTACTTTAATATTTGGTTAATTAATTATACATTATATGATCTTAATTGCTTCCGCTATGCTTACTTGATGTTATTGTTTATATATGATTGTCATGAGTATATAATTTTAACAGTGGTATCAGAGACAGGTTATAATGTGTAATTAATTGACAAAACACATAAAAAACGAATTTTGATTGTTTTTGTACATGTTTTTTCGATTTAGGGTTTATAGAAATCGAAACCCTAATTTTTTTATGTCGAATTCTTTTTAAATTTTTTAAGGTTTTGGATTTTGATTGATAATTTGATTAAAAACCCTAAGTAAACATGTTTATGTGTTTGTGTAAACGTTCTTGTGACTATATGCAATAATTGTTATGTGGAATCCATGAAAACATGCATGTTTAGCATGTATTCAATGTCATATTTTTAATTGTTAAGATTGTTGATGTTGCCGTGAATAGTATAGTATAATATCCAAGCAATTTCTCAACGAATAAGAAATTACCCGGGTCGTGTCCGTGCGAAGGTTAAATGGAATCTCGTTTATCGTATTTGATAAACCGTGTTTGTGAAAGGTGAAAAAGTGAAAATAGTGAAATGTAAATTCAAATAGTGATAAGAAATGATGAATAATGCACAAAGTACAAGCAATATACGCACAATGATCTAAAAACTAAAAACGGAATTTTAAACGCTAAATTTTAAAACGTAACGTACAAAATAAAACGCGACTTTTATTGGAAAATGATCCTAAAAATGTGAAACAATTTTTTAAAAATCTCAAACAACTAAAAAGAATTTTGAGAAAAAGAAAAATATTTTTTTGACTTTTTATTTATTTATTATGAATTTAAAAACTATTTTTGTATTTTTATTTAATAAAAGAAATTCAAACTAATTTTAAAATAAAAAATTTATTCTACAAAATTATTTTCTAAAAATCTTATTAAACTGAAAATGAAATTTAAAAATAATATCAGAAAATATTTTTATCTTTTTATGATTTATTTTGAATTTAAAAATGATTTAATATTCTAAAATCTATTTAAAATTGAAAAGAAATAGTAAAACAATTCAATTAATTCTGAAATTTTTATGAAAATTCTAAAATAATATTCTAAGTCTACTGTAGAAAAATCTTTTTGAAAAATAAGCCAGAAGTGCTTATTTGAGCTTATGAAATAAAATTTAATGAAATAGACTAAGAAAAGTCTCAATACTCTAACAAACTCAAATTCACTCAAATTAGACCAAGATGTATTCAAATTCAAGTAATGCAGCCAAAGGAAGCTCAAATAAGCACTTAATTGTTAGCACATAAGAACAATACTGAAACAATAAGCACAAGACTGACCAAAAGTCTTAACCACATTGAATGAAACTCAAAACAATCAAATAAACTGAGTACCTAAGCTAGAACTATCAAATGCAACTACAAAGAAAATTCAGCAATAACATGTAAATGGTTCCTATTAAGCAGGCCAAATAAGCAGTTCAAATAAGCTATATAATTGAACCTAATGGGGGCAAAAGTTGAACCACCAAGCTGAGAACAAGAAAAACACTAAAAGCCCTATCACAACTAGTCCAATTGAACACTAATTTGGCTCAAATTCAGCAACCAAAAACCAATAGAAACTGCAGTTTGAACAGCATATACTGACTTCTTTTTGTACCTTTTCTCAGTTGACTTTTCTGAATTTAAAACCCCTGAATCTGTTATTAAGTGATTAACGATCAAGCTTTAACACTGGAACTACTAACATATTCATCAAATGCATCTACTCAACTGATTTAACCACTCAGTTCATGAACAACAAGCAGTGAATTAGATCTAAAAGCTATTTTGACTTTTAATACTAAACCTACCAATATTATGCTTCAACTGATCTAATAGTACTTAGTGTAAACTATTTATGTAAGAGTGACAACAAGAAAACAAGAGAAACACAGATAATGGATCAGATCCAAACACTCCGTTTAACTAGTGAATATACTATCAAATGCAAATTTAAGCTATTAATCACTGAACCAATTATCAAACTAAGTGCAATAATCATATAAGAAGCAGAAGCAACAATAAAATCTAACTACAAACATCTAAAACTCAGAAATGCAATATTTGAATGGAAATTAAACTAGGAACTTACAAAACCACAAAGCCTCACTAATGAGGGTATACTCCTTGAAAGCCTATCTTTGGATAGGCTAAATTGCTTCTGAATCACCAATAAGCACCAATAGATTCCACTAATTACTTTTTTGAATTAACTTGAGCTCGTTGGAATTTGATTGACTTTTTATGAACTTGCTTGAAAACAGTTTTAAATCATTTAAAAACTAACCATTAAGCTATGAAAATGTTAAAAGAAGCATGTAAAATAGTAATGAAAGCTTAAGAGCATTTAAAACATGAAGAGAATTTAACACTAAACTGAAATTTTATTGATTATATATATATATATATATATATATATATATATATATATATATATATATATATATATATATATATATATATATATATATATATATATATATATATATATATATATAAGTCTTGGATTACACTAGAAATTAACTGAAAAATAAAACATTTATGAAAATTAAGCTATACTACTCCTATACTAACCCTAGAATCTAACAGCTTCAATATGTGAGTGAGGAGGAGCTTATATAGCTGAGATAAGGAAGCTCCTAGAAAGCCAGGTCACCAATCCGTGTGTTTGTTGTGCTTCTTTGAGTCCCATATCCACCGTTTGATCACCTTGGTCACCACTCAAACGTTATTGACCCTTGGATTAAATTAGATGATGTGATGTGATCCTGCGTGTGCTTTTCTATTCGTCCACGTGTGTCTTTGCCATCTTCTGACATTCTTCTGATACTTCTAAAAGGCTAGTGATTGAGTAATTATTACTTAATTGGGGTAATTTTTGGGTGTGGTGATTTTTAGGGTTTATCTGGGTTGGGGTAATTGGGGGAAAGGGGTGAAAAACAAAAAAGGCGCGTTTGTTTTTTTTTTTTGTTTTTTTTGTTTGACCATGTTTTTGACCGGATGTTTAAGAGTGGATGGGTCGGGTTGAGTGGGTTTGGGCTAAGGGTTAAGATAGGTGGGTTGTTGGGCTTAGGGATAAATATTGGACCAGTTAAGATTTAATGGGTTTTAAGGATTATTTTTGGTTTAGTAGTGAATATTTAGGGACCAAAAGTGTACTTTCTGTTTTCATAAGGACTGAACTTGTAATTTTCCAAAGTTGGTCCAAGGGTTTTTCTTGTCATTTGTTGAAACTTCAAGGGTGACTTTGACATTTTGAGCTTTCTCATTGACTATTTGACTTCCCCGGCTTCGGCTTTTGACACTTTCCATTCTCGTGCTTGTTTTTGTCGTGTTTTCCTTGATTTTCATCCATTTCTTGAAATATCCGTACCTACACAATCACAAACACAAAAACACAATATCTTTGGCATTTATGGTTAGTTTTTGGTCGATTTGGGTCGGTATTTGGCCATAAAAAAGTATGTGAATTAACACATACCAATTGTACACGTAAATTAATTAATAGATGTCGAATTGGGGAAGACTCCAATATTAAGGAATCAATTATGTGTTAAGAAAACCTAGAATTGATTTTTAATAGGATTATCGAATTAAGTTTGCATGTGGCTACATGTTTTAATACATAGTAATGGTTATGTCATGTATGTTTATTTAGTTGTTTTATTTTTTTATTTTAATTACTTGTGTTTTTTGTTTATTTATTGTAATGACATGTTTATAAATAAAAGGGTAATTTTTTGAATAGAAAAATAATATGGACTAAATATTTGGCGAAATTTGTTTTGGTTAATTTAAGAGTCAAAACATCAAAGTTTAATTGAGTGATGTTTTTGTACAAATAGTGGTTGAAAAGCGGATTTGATTTGACAAACTATAAGGTTGGTTTAAGTGGAAACGGGTTTTTAAAGAGCTTTGCGCCTACCTTTGTTTCTACGCCCACTTGTGCGTCAAATTGAACTTACTTGTGGCACTATTCTATGTACAATATCATCTTAAGGGCGAATTGACCTCAATTCCACTATGATTATCCGAAACACTAAGTCTTAGGACTTATGCAAAAGTACGATATAGTGGATGATAATTGTAGGTAATTCTTTGATTGGTGAACCCAATACCTCAATCAAAACTTTGTTATTTTGATCTTAATGAATTGGTAAATAATTTTTTTTTATAAAAACCAATGTTATGAAGTTGTATGCATGCTTCTTCATACATTATTTTGATTACACACATCAAAATTACTACCTTTAAAATTAAGTCGAATGCTATCTAATTAAAGAACACTTGAAGTTGTGATTTACGTCATGTGAGAGCTTAGCTAGATTGCAATGGAGAGGTAAACTTTATAATTTATTACTAGCAGATCAACTGAATGTAATGGAACTATGAGAGTTTGCAGTTTTTAAATTAGACGACTTAAATTGAGTAGGAAGTGAGAGCTTGTACTCAAGGCATTAGATGGAGATAAAACATGCTTACATTGCAAATGGATTTTTGGCAAATGTAAATCCCATAATGATCTAGGAATTGCAATATGATATTGGCAATTATTGTTCGATAATTACCTTGTTGAATACTATCATTACTAGCAAATCAACTGATGTAATGGTACTATGTCAATTAAGGATCCTAGCTTTAAGAAAATACTATGGTTTATATTAATATTTACCAATGGGTATTTTATTCTCTTAAAGATTTTATTATCGAAAATACTAAAATTGAATTTTGTTAATTCATTTAATGTATTAATGCAACGTTAAAACCATAAACAACGTTTGGGCTTTGGTAAATTGATCTCGTTCTGTTTTCAAACATATGTTTGATTAAGATAAATTTACTTAAAAGACAAAGGAAGTCTCCTTTATATGAAAGAAGAGTGAGACACAATCCTATTCCTTTTCATGAATGAGAAAGGATAATATGAATATTAGATATGTCTAAATTCTAATATAACTCATAACAAATTTTAATAGTTAAGAAAATTGCGCATTTTTCATAAAGATTTCATCACCCTCATTCGGTGATTAAATTCTTAGTAACAAATATGATATTTGGTTAACTAGAACTTTATGAGTTATTAAAATTAGAAGCTAGACTAATTACCACAAAATGATAAAAGACAAACTAGTATATTTATCTAGTTGTTTTGTTTTGACCATTTATAGGTTCTACATACATTGTGGGATGGTAGACCTGTTAAGGAAGAAATTGCATGCCCAATTTTTCAAGTTAATAACATTGATGGTTATTCCATAATTAACGTAGTAGAATGTACACTTTAATGCATAAGTAATTGTTACGTATGGACATTCAAAGGTGTTGGAAAGTTAAGAGCACACTATTTTCTTTCACTGGATATGAAACACTTAACACTTACAATGTTGTCAAATTCAGCGAGATTATTGTGTACTTATTACTGAGTAAGAAATTATTGTAATGATCTTTAACTCAGTGGGAGTTACAAGTTTTGACATCTTGGTAGCTAAAGATAATTACTTTCCAAAAGTAGAAACTCATACTTTTAAGGTTAGTCTTGTTTACTAGACATTGTTGTTCTACATCTACTTATTATGCTGAAATCTATGGCACAGTCATATTGATCACATAAACAAACGCATGGCGTGTTTTTTATGAACTATATGAGGTTGTTACATGCACAAGTGGGAGAAATGTTATATTTAATTGTGTGTAAGAAACAACTCATAAAGATATGATTTAAAGGATTCTCTTGACTGAAAGGTAAGAGACTAACGTTATAATAGGGTTTATACACATCTAATTTAAGAAACACTTAAAGTTGTAATTTATGTCATGTGAGAGCTTAGCTAGATTACAATGGAAAGATAAATTCATACTTTCATTACTAGCAGATCAACTGATGTAATGGAATTATGTTAATTTGTAATTTCTAAATTAGATACCTATTAGAACATGTGTCAATATGATATCAAGACTACTTTAATTTGTATATTTATGAATTTTTGGAATGATATAAATTAATAAAGTAATCTAATGCTACTTCAATCTGAATATTTATGTATTCTTGGAATGAAATAAATAAATGAAGAAATAATGTTGTGTTACATTATTGTGAAGTAATAAATTAACTTGGAAATACTATTGAAACCAAGAGATGGTGTTCATAATTACTTTAGTTAAACATGTTTATGTTTCATTGTAAAGATATAAACATAAAGTCTTTTAATTGTTACAAGTCTTATAATAAAGTAAGACGTTATCTTGTTATGTTTTTTAATCAAAACATATACATAAAGTCATTAAATTATTGAATGACTTATAACGTATAGTGGGATTATAACAGTTTATATTTTCTTGTAGAGACATGGACATGAAGTGACTTTGTCAAAAGTACTTGAGTTATAAAGCATGTAATTGGCTTTAAAATGACTTAGTTGGTAAATAGACAAGCCAAAAGGAATATAGTTATCTTAAATATTGTTAGATTGTCTTACAATATTAATCCTAATGAAACACCAAATGGTTATAGTATGTTCAGTTAGGAGAATCAAACTCTTGTTATATTGTTTGATTAAAGATAACTATGTCTTCTTTTCTTTCAAAAGTTATCAAGGTTAGAAATTTGAGTTTGGATTGAATATACTCAATAAGACTCAAACCTAGAAGATTAATAAGACACCATCATATGATGAAATGTGATGAATCACATTAAGTCTTAAAATGAAGTTATGAATTTGTTAAACTACTTATGAGTAGGTTATTAACAAATAAATGTCACGAACTGTCATTGTGTTTTGTAATGTCCCAAAAGAGAATATTGTATTGTTGCTTTATTTGCTAAGTATTTATAGATAGTCTTTAAATTACTAAAAGCAAGTGGGAGTTTTGATCTTTAAAGGATAAAATTACAAGATACATAATCTTCCAAAATAAACTAGTGAATATCATGATGAGGCTAGACATGAAAATGTTAAACCTCAAGATGATGGAATTCTCATTCATAGATTAGCAAAGATATCTCAGATATTTGATTAATATGTTGAGGGCTATGAGTTACAGGATTCTTGTAAACCTGATAATCATTATGATACATTACCAAATATGGAATGTGGTAAAGTACACATGCTATGAATGATTAAGATGCTGTCCATAAAATCAATTTTGAAACTTGGTTTATCTTAATAGTTAGACTAGAAAATAAAGATGAGTTTCTTCAAAGATAATATAACCCTTGTGGTTTAAATCTTTGGATAGAAATCATATGGACAATATTGTACACGTATTTAATGCATGTCTTATGACAAGATTATTAATCACATTTAAGCAATTAATTGTGACTGAATATTCTATTCTAAACACATTAAATATATAAAGATTATGATTGTTATATTTTCATTAATATGAAATTGACAATGGAATATCGAAACTCTTTCTTAAGTGATTACTTGAGCGAGGACGGTAAGTAATCAAAATGAGTTTATGAATTCAAATAAATCTTTGAAAGTGTACAAAGTGCAATAATCCATGAATGAATAAATGCATGCATCTAGGAGATTACTCTTATGTTTAATTATTAAATCCATGTTTTGATTTATAATTGAAATAAGATAATTTCTAAGTATTCCTGAAAGCTAGTGGGAGTATTATGTTTAATATCTTAAATCATATAGGTTGTAAACATAAGAAGTAACATTCCATATAAGCTAGTAAAATGTTAAGTTTTAGTTTGGAATGAAACTTTACTTGAAAGATTTAGAAAATATGACATACAACCTTGGAATGAATGTTTATTAATATAAACATATGCGGTAAATGAATATAATAGAACATGATATATCATTTAGAAAATCTAAATGGATATGTAGAATATGAATAAAATCTAAGTATAACTCAAGGTTTTTACATGTACTTCATGTTATTATTGTATCATGCTTAAATACAAGATGATTTGACAACATTGATATCTAATTGAAAGTTATTAGATAACTTGTGTAATGAATATTCTAAAGGAATATGTTTGGATATAGAATCACATCCTCAGCCTGGAACAGCTTCCATATTCTATAGATGAACAATTTTTCAATTGTCATAGCCGACAAACTTGAAAGTTTGGAAGGCATCAAACATTACACAATAGATATTAATGTTTACGGAAATTTTAAAGAGCATATTGTTGTTTGCATACAATGATGATAATGAAATTTTGATGACACTCAATACTAGTCATGGTGAGGATTTCATCCTTAGCCATATGTACTAGTTGTGCTAAATAAGAGCATAGTTGCATTATAAATTAAAGAATTAGAGTACTTTAAACTTTAAAATATTTTGAAAGTTTAATTATCATAAATTGGTGGTTAAGGATGTCACATACTTTATGAAATGTGGCATTATAAAAATAGTTGAGTATGCACATACAAGAACTTCACTAGTTGAATTCTTAAATAAGTATTCTCAAAATTCCGATAGATCAAAGTTGGATGATTTATGTTTTGTCAACAAATATGAATGTCATTACTTGAGATATAATTCATCAACTAGAGTTATCATGCATTGATCTATTTAGTATTTGGATAAGGGATGTTAAACAATTATTATTTATAATGAATTAAAGTACTTGGTACGTTTGTTTTTAATAATAATAAATTGTGTTCTATATTTGCATGTTTAAATCCGTGAATAAATGTTATTCTAAATTGTCCGTTGTCGGTTAATAATATGGGAATGTTATTAAATTAAGACAAATGTGAGTTTGGTGTAATATACTTAAAAGTATATTGATGCGTGGACATGCCAATTCAGATGATATTCAAAGATACCGAATATAGGACTTATCCCAACTACATGATGTTACTTTATGGATCTTGTCATTAAGTAAATCCTAAGAAGTTATCCTCAGACTTGAGATACAAGATAACTGTCATGAATGTAGTGCATTTTTGTGGAACAACTTAACGCTATACGTAACTGGTAGTTATAAGGGTTGTTTTCGGAAGTGTTACAAAGTTCGTGGGTTTTGCTTGTAGTCAATACAGAATTTGTTCCTTCAAATTTAATTTTGGAGTTTAATACTACTGGGCCCCTCGTAGGGTTGTCAAGATGTTTGCATGGCCATGCCCAAGATCTTCCCTGAATATGTTCAGAAGATTTGGTAATCTTGATCAATCATAAACAACGATAAACAGAATGGTTAATTAAGGAATGACTATGATCCATATTCTTATTAACGTGGTATTAGAAACAAAAGGATAATAATAATGATAAATCATTAAAAGGTTTTTCCAGGAGCCTTACTCGAGTTGTACTAGAGGCATCGAAGTGTTGCTAGACGCTAACCGATGCGATTACACTATTAAAATATGTCCAAGTGAGAGCTGTTAGTTTATGGACATTATTTTAATAGTTGTATGTTAGGATCGAACTCGAGATCACGGGATTGCACATTTTACGTATGAGACTCGATGTTTAAATAATTAATATAAAATGTTATATTTAATTATTTAATTCACAATAAATGACTAAAGAACGTTAGCTAATTAATAGAATTCACTAACGGTCGGTTAATGTCAACGGGATATGAAGAAAATAAAACAAGACAAGAGAAGGTTCTAGAAATCCTCTCTTGGGCTTATTTATGGCCAAACAATGGAATCCNTGTTATATTTAATTATTTAATTCACAATAAATGACTAAAGAACGTTAGCTAATTAATAGAATTCACTAACGGTCGGTTAATGTCAACGGGATATGAAGAAAATAAAACAAGACAAGAGAAGGTTCTAGAAATCCTCTCTTGGGCTTATTTATGGCCAAACAATGGAATCCTACATCGGAAACCATTGTAAACTTGATCTCAACCATAAGGGTATAAATACATCCCTATGTATTCATCCCTTGGTACACTGGATTTCAATAGAAGGCCAAACTTCTTCTTTTCTCCTCTCTTGTTCATAGGTCGACGAGTGAAGCCCCAAGTAAAGGATTTGCGAGTAACTTTGAACATTACAAAGTGTTTGATAAATCTATTGGGATCAAGAACTAGCATTCACATCGAATCGCTAATAGTACGTGTATACAAGAACGTGATACTAACATACTATTGTTAGTATTCTTGGATTGAATTACAAAATCGGTAAGGGGTAATTCTTATAATCCTTTAAACCCTAATTAGGGTTCTTGATTTAAAGAATTGCATTAATTTGATTCTTGTTCGGGCTAGAATCAAAATGTACGTTTACTTTAATGTTTGGTCAATTAATTATACATTATATGATCCTAATTGCTTCCGCTATACTTACTTAATGTTATTACTTACTTAATGTTATTGTTTATATATGATTGTCATGAGTATATAATTCCAAGAGACATATACACTATTTGCCTTCACTTTTGCAGTAAATTCAAATATTCAATCAGTAATGTTCATCCTTGAACGATATCGCAAGAAATCGTACCTTACATGAATATGTTCACTCCTTGTTACACCGAAGTTTCAAACCAACTTTTCTTTTACGTCATGAAAAATAATTTGAATAGCAAAATATCATTCACAACCGGTGTGAACACTAGAAAATAAAATGATATGTTTTAATGTTTTATGCTCAGTTACAGTAAGAAAATTACACTTCAAGTGTGTAAAGTCTACACATTTCGTTTATAGTGGTGTTGACATTTCTTCCTATTGGCCAACATATTTGCAAGTCCTTTACACAGATGAGATATACATATATATATATATATATATATATATATATATATATATATATATATTTTTCTTTTTAAGATTCAAAGATTAAAATCGCATAATCTTTTATTTTAACAGCAACCCGTACTAAGCTTACAATCTTTAAACTTAAGCCAAGAAATTACATAGAAGATTGTAACAAATAAGTCCAACTACTAAGATCTCTAAACTTAAGTCAAGAAAAAGATACAAACGGATACTATCGAAAATGTCACATTTCCTCATAAAATGAGAGTTAAACGTGACACTGACACACTGTTACGATACTGTCAAATCAACCACAAAGATGACACAATAACGATATACATAAAAGTTGCTTCTTCTCTCTAGAAATGAACCGCGTACTCAACCAATCTCTACGATCATTATTAGACGCGAACAAAGACATAGTAGTGTCGCACCACACACGAACGAGCCTCCAAGTACTCTTAGTTGTATCGCACTCAAAAAAGATGTGTTGGTTAGACTCCACACTACTGATACAAGACGAACATGATATCTCCTGAATTTCTATACCTCAGGATGAAAGGTTTAACCGGTGTTGAACCCTATCTAATGTCATTCGCCACATGAAAATATTAACTTTACGTGGTAAACTTTTATCTCATGTCGTCGAAGGATCCAAAGAAGGCAAATAACATATCATTAATGTGACAATGAGTAATGCCAACTGAAAATACGCCATCATTGGCTAAAGACCATACACATGCATCTGATCAGAGTCCATATCTACGTTATCAATCTCAGCCAACATGTCGATAAGAGAGGACGAGTTACGAACCCCTGTATCCGATCTGGACCAATTCCAGCACCAATGACTGTTAGAGATCTGATCCCTAATCAAACGATCCTCACTTTTCTCTAAACGCCACAACCTGTTGAAATATAGATACAAAAGAGAATCACCAAGCCATGTATCCTTCCAAAATCAAAGAAGAGTACCACAACCTACTTTAAAGCGCAACGATCAGTAGGAAGTAAGCCACTCGAGTGCAAGTGATTAGAAGACCCAAAAATCTTTGCCCATAAACCATTTGTTTTGCACCTATGTTGATCAAAACCTTCTTGCCCATGCAACGCCTTAATAAACCTTATCCCAGAGGATGTTCGGATTAGAGTACATTCTCCAACGTCATTTTTAAAGTAAGGCAAGATTGAACGATTTCAAGCTACCAATGCCCAAGCCGCCTTTAAGAAACGAAGTTGTAACATTTGACCACTTAATCCATACAAGCTTTTTCGAATCTTGAGAACCTCCCCAAAAAACGAAGCACGGATACTCTCCAAATTCTTTTAAACAGTTTCAGGCAATTTGAAGATGGAAAGAGAATAAATCGCGAGACTTCTGTGCACCGGTTTTATTAACGTGAGACGACCAACAATAGAAAGAAGATTCGCCTTCCATAAAGAAACCTTGTCATGAAACCGGTCAATCAATTTCTTCCAATTGACAGTTAGGTTCATATTAGAACCAATTGGCAACCCGAGATAAGTGAAAGGGAAGGAACCCGTTGCACAACCTGTGATACTAGTCATATAACCCACCTCGTCTGCTGAGACTCCAATGCCATAAACATTGGATTTTTGAATATTTATTTTGATACCTAAAGCTAAATAACAAAACCTGCAAAACGCGAATAATATTATCCATATCATGGGAACTCCATTCCATGGTAATTACAACATTGTCAGCATATAATAAGTAGGATAGTTAACGTCACAATTATCGATCTTTATACCACGAATCAAACTTGTATGAACCACATCGGATAAGGCAATATGAAGGCCTTCCATGACAAGAATAAACAAGAAAGGCGAAAGTGAGTCACCTTACCTCAAACCGCGCTTAAAAAAAATCAGATGTTGGGTTGCCATTTACTAAATTGGATGTCCTGGCTGATTCCTGACATGCTTTAATCCACGTCCGCCACTTTTACCCAAAACCAAGACTATTTAACGCGAAATCTAGGTATTGCCAGCTTACGGAATCAAAGGCTTTTTCGAAATTTACTTTAAATATAAACAACTTTTTCTTACGCTTTTTATACNGGAAGTAAGCCACTCGAGTGCAAGTGATTAGAAGACCCAACAATCTTTGCCCATAAACCATTTGTTTTGCACCTATGTTGATCAAAACCTTCTTGCCCATGCAACGCCTTAATAAACCTTATCCCAGAGGACGTTCGGATTAGAGTACATTCTCCAACGTCATTTTTAAAGTAAGGCAAGATTGAACGATTTCAAGCTACCAATGCCCAAGCCGCCTTTAAGAAACGAAGTTGTAACATTTGACCACTTAATCCATACAAGCTTTTTCGAATCTTGAGAACCTCCCCAAAAAACGAAGCACAAATACTCTCCAAATTCTTTAAAACGGTTTCAGGCACTTTGAAGATGGAAAGAGAATAAATCGCGAGACTTCTGTGCACCGGTTTTATTAACGTGAGACGACCAACAATAGAAAGAAGATTCGCCTTCCATAAAGAAACCTTGTCATGAAACCGGTCAATCAATTTCTTCCAATTGACAGTTAGGTTCATATTAGAACCAATTGGCAACCCGAGATAAGTGAAAGGGAAGGAACCCGTTGCACAACCTGTGATACTAGTCATATAACCCACCTCGTCTGCTGAGACTCCAATGCCATAAACATTGGATTTTTGAATATTTATTTTGATACCTAAAGCTAAATAACAAAACCTGCAAAACGCGAATAATATTATCCATATCATGGGAACTCCATTCCATGGTAATTACAACATTGTCAGCATATAATAAGTAGGATAGTTAACGTCACAATTATCGATCTTTATACCACGAATCAAACTTGTATGAACCACATCGGATAAGGCAATATGAAGGCCTTCCATGACAAGAATAAACAAGAAAGGCGAAAGTGAGTCACCTTACCTCAAACCGCGCTTAAAAAAAATCAGATGTTGGGTTGCCATTTACTAAATTGGATGTCCTGGCTGATTCCTGACATGCTTTAATCCACGTCCGCCACTTTTACCCAAAACCAAGACTATTTAACGCGAAATCTAGGTATTGCCAGCTTACGGAATCAAAGGCTTTTTCGAAATTTACTTTAAATATAAACAACTTTTTCTTACGCTTTTTATACCAATTGATCACCTCACTAAGCATAAGCGGACCATCTAGAATTTGGTGACCCAAAATTGATAAGATCGTTGAAGCTCTTAGACTAGGTCTAATGTTATTATCTAGGAACACATAATAATGAAGGCGGATATTCAAACATAGAATCAATCATTATTATGAACAAGGTTTTTCATTATCATTATCTTCTCTAATAATTACAAACTAATTAACATGTTATACCTTGATCAAGTAGAACATGCTATCTAAACTAAAACACTAATAAACCCTAGGCGTTTATCTCCTACGCCTAGGTTACACACACACACCTTTACTAGACGTCTACATTGTGGAAGACTTATTCATAAAATCAATGACCCATGTCCTCTTTATATACTAGAGGATTAGGGTTTACAAGATACTACGAAGGACTAATAAATAAAACTTCTTTTGCAAGCAAGTCCTTCCCATCTTTTGTAGAATTCCTTCTTGTCACTTCAAGCCCTTCATGTTTCATTCTTTTTGTTTTGTATCATCAAATCTATAATTCCCAACAATCTTCCCCTATTTGATGGTAACAAAACAATCACGAATCTTGTACGAACTTCCCTAGACGAAGTAGAAAAGTTGAGAGAAATAAATCTCAACATGAATGAAACAATCTTGTCTTCCCCTTGATTCATGCAATGCCACTCCAACATCTCTTCAACATCTCTTCCCCTTTTTGTTATCAACAAATAGGGAATATAAGCAAAACTTCCCCTTGAGTGGTGCATGAACATCAAATGATTAAACACATCATTAGATACTTCCCCTGAAATCAATGTGCTAACCATCTTCATGATTCTTCAAATCTGTAAGCTCCTTGTAATGATTACTGATGAAGAAAACTGGGTATAACGAATTTGATGAAGAAGTAGAATTTCCCAAACTTGTGTCTTAAATCTTGTACTATCCACGGAACTCCATACTTATACGAAACCATAAATATAAGTAGACCGCAATCCCTTGACAAAATCCTCAACTAATATGAGACACTGAGCACTACAATGTAACTCCTTTAAGTGATAGCCAATGTGTGCATAGAGCATCATAAGAAAAATCACACATTGCTAGATTCATCAAGCTATATGATAAGAACACAAACCTGTGAAACTCAACTACAACATCAAATAAATGATAATCAACCTTCTTCATAATCAATTAATCAAATAAACCAAATAGCGAGCCTTTTGAAACCTTTAAGAACATAAACTTCTTCCTGTGTGTGTGAACCAAATAACCATTCTGTGTGTGTAAAACCATCTCTAATCAATCATATGTACTTCCCCTTACTGCTCGTAAATCATGCATATATATTGAACCATAAAACTCTTACATGTCTCCATAAATCACAGCAGTACTTTGCAATAAACAGTACCTTGAGAAGCTAGCAGTACTTTGAAAACGAACAACAGTACTTTCACACAGCAGTACTTTCAAACGAGCAGCAGTACCTTGCATTCGGCAAGCAGTACTTTGAACGAGACATGCAGCAGTACTTTGAAAAATACTCGAGTAGCACTTTCAATATAGAGCAGTACTTTGGAGAAGAACAACAGTACTTTCAAGTTCAAGAGCAAACATACATCCACATACTGATCCATGATTACTTGAATAATACGCAGCACCAATTCTCGATCAATCAATAATAGAATAATATCATGCATTAAACGACAACCTTGTGAATTAATCAAAACCTTTTGCATAAGTATTCCCTATTATATCGATCAGTACGAGGTAAAGATCAATAATAACCAGTCCCATTAATTCAACAATTAAAAAGTACAAGGTAAAGAATATCCATGAGCAATTAATATCCATCAGTCCACTTTGTAACTTCCACCGATTCACTTGCAGTACACAACAAGCTGAATTAAATATACCTGACCAATTCAATATTATACTCACGCACATGTCACCACACACAGCCCTAATAATTCCACTGACCTCATTAATTAGTACGATATTATAACAGATTAAACAATTAATTCAACTGCTTACAGCCATCCTTCTTATAAATTGAGTACGAGGTAACATATAATTACTTTACCACTTGCAAACGACGACATCATTCTCTTTGTCGACAAGTAAAATTCGGTTAACATAGGCAGCAACAGAAAAATAAATAACGATTACCTTTATAATCAAATATACCATCGTACCTTCTTCCACACAACTTTCTTCGACAGTAAAACCTTGTAAATCCCAGATATCACGAGCCCCAGGCTCTGATACCACCTGTTGGATCGTTGTAGCTCGAGGTTGTTTAGACCTCATATCATCTAGGACACAATAACAATGATAATAACATGCAGCGGAATAAGAACAAATCAATAGTTATTGCAACAAGGTTTTCCACATCGCCTCCAATTATTATTTGATCAGAATAATAACGTGTTGCCTAACTGTAACAAGGATCTAAGACACCTCAGATCTTAGAGGTAACGAATACCAACTAGTTCTAGGCGTTTACAATCTACACGCCCTAGAAAACACACACACACACCTTTAGTAATCTACATTATGGAAGACTTAATAAAAACCTATTCCCAGTATTCTGTTTATATAACACAGAATTAGGGTTACAAGAATACTACGAAGGACTAAAATATAAATCTTCTTTTGCAAGCAAGTCCTTCTCCATCTTTTGTAGAATTCCTTCTTGTCATATTAAGTCCCTATTGTTTCATTCTTTCTTGTTTTCTATCATCAAATCTAATAGACCCAACAAAAATGAAAGCGGATTGTTCATGACTAACACTTTTGCCAACAACTTTAGATAACCGATTTGCTAGAACTTTAGCAATGATCTTGTAATGTATACCAATAAGCAAGATAGGACAAAATCCTTGTTATGAATTGGGTAAAAGGGTGAAGCCCTTTTACCCAAAAATACTTACCTTCGGAAAGAGAGAGATAAAGGACGAGCTGGAATCCAAAGGCATCATTCCAGATTCAAAAAAAGTAGACACAAACTCATGAATATCTAGCTTGAGGAGCTCCCAATACTTCTTCATAAATAAAAATGAAAAACCATCAGGATCAGAAGCTTTGTTGCTACCACAATCCTACACCGTTGCCTTGATTTGGTTCAACGAAACAACACGTTCTAATTGCTGATGATCATCAAAATTTAAACCTGACGTGATAGATAATGGAGGGAAAGCCACAAAAGAATTATTTGCTTGAACTTTCTCTTTGTAGAAATTAAGAAACGCTTCTTTTACTTGTTGAGGCTCTGAGATCCATTCCCCATCATGCGTGATACAATGAATCGTTTGTGATCTTCTTTTTTTATTCACTAAATCGTGAAAACTTTAGTGTTTTTGTCACCTTCAATATCCCATTTGATACGCGCCGTTTGAACCGTTTGAACCATATCCATAGCCTTAAGTTTTTCTAAATTGTCCGCTTCCTAAAGTAACTTAGTACGCGTCTCACGATCTTCAGAAGAAGATGTGCCAGCCTCAATCTTCTCTTCTAAATGCTTCAAAGAATTAGCTACTTCCTGTTTTTAAAGACCTTCACTACTTTTGATATGAGTTCCAATATTAGCCAATTCCAAAGAAATAACATCATCAAAACCTTCACGAAGAAACCAAGAGTTATATATCTTAAAAGGAACCGATCGAAACTCGGATTTGTTGCACTGAAAGATAATTAGATTATGGTCTGACCACAAACATTCGAGAATAGTAACCCAAATATCAGGCAACGCATCTAAAGATAGAGACCAATCCAAATTACTTAGCTTCATTCCCACTTTGTTCATCCAAGTAAATAAACGACCACCAATTGGCAAGTCAATCAAACCTGCATCATTAATAAAAGTTGTGGAAAACTAGAAGTGGGGTCCAATCGATCACCTCACTAAGCATAAGCGGACCATCTAGAATTTGGTGACCCAAAATGAAAGCGGATTGTTCATGACTAACACTTTTGCCAACAACTTTAGATAACCGATTTGCTAGAACTTTAGCAATGATCTTGTAATGTATATCAATAAGCGAGATAGGACAAAATCCTTGATATGAATTGGATTACTTACCTTCGGAATGAGAGAGATAAAGGACGAGCTGGAATCCAAAGGCATCATTCCAGATTCAAAATAAGTGGACACAACCTCATGAATATCTAGCTTGAGGAGCTCCCAATACCTCTTCAAAAATAAAAATGAAAAACCATTAGGATCAGAAGCTTTGTTGCTACCACAATCCTACACCGTTGCCTTGATTTGGTTCAATGAAACAACACCTTCTAATTGCTGATGATCATCAAAATTTAAACCTGACGTGATAGATAATGGAGGGAAAGCCACAAAAGAATTATTTGCTTGAACTTTCTTTTTGTAGAAACTAAGAAACACCTCTTTTACTTGTTGAGGCTCTGAGATCCATTCCCCATCATGCGTGATACCATGAATCGTTTGTGATATTCTTTTTTTATTCACTAAATCGTGAAAACTTTAGTGTTTTTGTCACCTTCAATATCCCATTTGATACGCGCCGTTTGAACCGTATCCATAGCCTTAAGTTTTTCTAAATTGTCCGCTTCCTAAAGTAACTTAGTACGCGTCTCACGATCTTCAGAAGAAGATGTGCCAGCCTCAATCTTCTCTTCTAAACGCTTCAAAGAATTTGCTACTTCCTGTTTTTAAAGACCTTCACTACTTTTGATATGAGTTCCAATATTAGCCAATTCCAAAGAAATAACATCATCAAAACCTTCAAGAAGAAACCAAGAGTTATATATCTTAAAAGGAACCGATCGAAACTCGGATTTGTTGCACTGAAAGATAATTAGATTATGGTCTGACCACAAACATTCGAGAATAGTAACTCAAATATCAGGCAACGCATCTAACACGCATCTAAAGACAGAAACCAATCCAATTTACTTAGCTTCATTCCCACTTTGTTCATCCAAGTAAATAAACGACCACCAATTGGCAAGTCAATCAAACCTGCATCATTAATAAAAGTTGTGAAAAACTAGAAGGGGGGTTGAATAGTTTTACCGTTTTTAATTTCTTTTGTTTGTTATCTTTATGTGAAATGACTTGACGTATTTAAACAAAATAACAATAAGTAAAATGCAAGAAGGATAGAAACAATTAAACCACAACACGAGTGTTTATAGTGGTTCGGTCTACAAGGACTCTTTTCCTTGCCCCACTCCACTCCCCGAGTATCCAACTCGAAAGTATCTAACTCGAGAGTATCCTTCACTAGTCAACAAGCTCCTTTATCCGGCGGAGAAAACCTTACACGTCGCTTACACAAGATTTTCGACACAAAGCTAGATGTCGAGTTCTTTTACAAAAGTACAACCACTTCCGTCTCACTACGTATTTTGAGGACTAAAATACTAACCGACCACTATAGAAAGTTTATGATAGTTTGGTACAAACAATGATGTATGAATTAATACAATTCACACAATGACAAACAAACAAGTCTTGCAACGTTTTGTTGAAGCTTGTAAGTCTTTGAATGATGCTTTGATCTTCTTGCTACAAAAGAAGCTTCACTAAAATGAATATGAATGAGTTAGTTATAGAGAATGATGAATGAGAGAATGTATGCTATTTTTATGTATGTAAGTGATGATTGAAACAACTAAACTTAGTTTCCGCCCTTTATAATTTTTGGTTCCGCCAGTCTATCAGCAAATCTACCAAAAATCTTTCCAAGATATTCTCTGTATCTCTCTAGTATCCTACAATGATCTCTAGTATCCTACAATGATCTTGATTTAGATGTTGCTATATTGTGATGATGCAAGTAGTGATGTTTTTATACATTTTCATTTTGATTAAAAAGTGTAACAAAGTTAACTTGTAAATATGAAAATGTGTTTAACATGTTTGTTCATGACTTTCTAAAAATATTTGATAACTTATTATAGGACTTAAGTTAAAATCACATAAGTATCCTTTTTAGAGGTACGTAAAACATACTTGTTTAACCTTGACATTTTAAGTGCTCATTAGATACCTATTGTGGCACTTTTCTTAACATGACATGAATACAACTTATAAAGCATAATGTACAAGTAATTTATGCTATGTATTGAAGTGTTTTTGTGTTTAAATGAAACTTGTATCTATATATCTAAAAGACTTGACAAAATTTACACTTTGCTAAAATAAAGTTTATTATTGTCGTTAACAAAATATAACAAAGATCGTAAAATATAAATAAAGTTTTTTTAGACGATATTTGTATTAACAAACGTGTTAAAATTTTGAGCTCCACTCCTTGAGATCTTTGAGCTGTAGCATTCATGTTCATCCCATACTTCATTCATATCTCCAAATATTACATATTTACCCCTATGAGACTGCATGAAATCCCGAACTTTATTCCACAATGAAACTTTAAACAACGGATCGTGAGGACCGTAAATATTAATCATATAACATTCGCCAACCATGTTTGTCCAACGCCCTTTCACAATGATAAACGCCTCATCCCACCAAATCCTGTTTTTCACAAAGACATTTGAATCCTACATAGAAATCAAACCTCCTAATATACCACGAGCCAAACTACACACATAATCGAAAGAGTAATACCCCACATGGACTTAAGTTGAAATACTTCTAACCTTGTCATCTTGGACTCTCAAATACCTAAAAATTTAATGTTATTTTTGAAACATAAATCTTGAATCCAGTTATGTTTCCACCACTTCTTTGTGCCACGGATATCAATCGATAACACATTCATTTATCGACCATATGAAATCCTATCCCATTAATCATTCGGTTCAGCGACTTACGACATCCTCTCACATCAAAATGCAAAGTGCCTCCGACCTCAATCAATTGTGACATTTCATGAATAAGGGGTTTGAAACCCCTTAATATATTTCTTCCTATATCTTGTGAAATATGTAGAACACTTAGTATTATTAGCGGATCCAGCTTGTTGGTGATGACAATTATTTATCGTTTTTAAATGCTCGAAACCTGGTGGGCCACTTAAATCAGACGAATCCTCCTCTTTGGTAGGATGTGTTTGAAAGTGATTAATACCTTCCTTAGGCACATGACAATAGTTAATATCAGCACTTGAATCCTTAGCACGTAACCTATTGACTCCATCCTCCTCCTTATCTTTTATCAAGTTTTTAATAATGTCCTCCAATCCGTCTATTGAATCATAAGCCACAAAATTCATCTTCTGCAGAAAGTGAATCAAGATAATCATCAACAATGTTAATGATCCAAGTGCCTAATTCATGTACTTGAATCTCCAATGACTCCCCATGAATATCAATGTGAACCTTTTCAGACAAAAATTATTGCGATTTGGTAGAGATACAAACTCTATCGGTACACATGGTTATCAATTGTTAAACATCAAATAACACAAGTTTTCCAAACATACTCGACACTTTCTTAAAAGCATTTGATCCCCACGTACAAAGTGAAGGCCACTGATTTTCACCCAAATCATATGCTCACCAATCTTGAAAGAAGGCGTTACAGTCTTAACCGACGATACAATTCTTTTCATGAATTCATTAGATTGAAACGGCGTGTTGAAGCCGTGGTCGTA
The DNA here is from genome assembly GCA_014162995.1 of Artemisia annua. Taxonomy (NCBI): domain Eukaryota; kingdom Viridiplantae; phylum Streptophyta; class Magnoliopsida; order Asterales; family Asteraceae; genus Artemisia; species Artemisia annua. The sequence goes on from LBNU01039100.1 coordinate 30,526, forward strand.
AACTGAATCAAAGTCCACAATCCTCCAACATAATGGATTTTTAAATCAGTAAAACCTTCATTCCTACAAATCTTATACATGCTAGTCATAATATCCACTTCTTTCAACTTAACTAAGACCACCTTAGATGAGTCATCAACTTTGATCAAATCATGATTATTTAAGGAAATAGAACTTACTTTGGCATACGATGATGTTTCACCCTTCGTTTTAGTACTACCATGAACAACCAACATACACGAAGGTTTCCCAGAAGGAAGTATTGTGTCATTCGATGCTCTATTTTTAGGTTTATTTACATCAGCTCCCATTGACACGTTATAGGAATCACGAGAATTTGTTTTTCGCTTTGGATACAACTGAAATGGGTCTCTGAAATCTAGCCACATGTATATATGAAAATTTTCTATCCATATATTGGACATTGACCTACCAAAATCATTATCGTCTTTAACACCCACAAAACAAACAAAACCAAAACGCTTACCCCCTTCTTAACATTTGTTTGCAATAAAAGCATCAACGAGTCGTCCTTAAGGTGTACAAACATTCTATAAGCCTCTCGCATCGATCGAATATGGGAAATTAGTTACATAAAATGATGACGCTTCCTTCTCCAAATCCTTATAGAACAGGTTCCCGATAGGTTTTGCCATTGAATCCTTGTTTTTTCGGAAAATCCATGTCCATCCATAGGAATCTTACTTTCATCTTGTGGCTCGAATTAAATCTGATGTTTACACTTAAAGACAATCTTGTTACAAAGCTAAAAATCTTCAAAAGCCCATTTCATTCTGCATCAAAATGTTAGGTTTTGTTATTAAAAAACATACGCACAATCGAAATTAATCACTAAACTGACTTAAAAACATTCAATAGTTGTGGATTTCATCATAAATCTTCGTCATTGATGATGACTTTTCAAAATTAGGGACAATTTTTTTCCCTAAAATTTAGGTTCGAATTTATCAATTAACAAACAATTAGTTAGATATGGAAGATAATCTAGTTATGGAGAACTAAAATCAGGTTATTGATGACGAAATCATGTTATTGCTGACGAAAATCGGGTTATAGATGAAGAAAATCGGGTTATTGCAGAAACAAATGCAGATCTGGATCTTGAAGAAAATGTAGCTGTTGTTACAGATAAAATCACATGTGATTTCGTTTGGATAATAAAGTCACATTGAAAATCACGTGTGATTATAACCGAAAGTATTGCATCTTACTTGAATGTATGATGTGGTGTTAGATAAATCACGTGAAAAGACTATTTCCCATCTGTTAATAATTACATTTGAGTGCAATTGTGATTAGAAACAAGTTATAATCTAAATTAAAAACAAATTAATCTACACTCTTAGAGGGTCGTTTGGTTTGTCGCTAGGAATCACAATGGGTATCAGATTTGGTATGGGGTACAATGACAATGGATATGAAAAAGTGTATATATATTTGAAGTTTGTGATGGAAAAGAGGGGCTCGCGGAATGGTTTTCATAGACACCAAATTGGTGAATNGTTCGCAATAAAAGCATCAACAAGTCGTCCTTAAGATGTACAAACATTCTATAAGCCTCTCGCATCTATTGAATATGGGAAATTAGTTACATAAAATGACGACGCCTCCTTCTCTAAATCCTTATAGAACAGGTTCCTGATAGGCTTTGCCATTGAATCCTTGTTTTTTCGGAAAATCCATGTCCATCCATAGGAATCCTACTTTCATCTTGTGGCTCGAATTAAATCTGATGTTTACACTTAAAGACAATCTTGTTGCAAAGCTAAAAATCTTCAAAAGCCCATTTCATTCTGCATCAAAATGTTAGGTTTTGTTATTAAAAAACATACGCACAATCGAAATTAATCACTAAATTGACTTAAAAACATTCAATAATTGTGGATTTCATCATAAATCTTCGTCATTGATGATGACTTTTCAAAATTAGGGACAATTTTTTCCCCTAAAATTTAGGTTTGAATTTATCAATTAACAAACAATTAGTTAGATATGGAAGATAATCTAGTTATGGAGAACTAAAATCAGGTTATTGATGACGAAATCATGTTATTGCTGAAAAAAATCGGGTTATAGATGAAGAAAATAGGGTTATTGCAGAAACAAATGCAGATCTAGATCCTGAAGAAGATGTAGCTGTTGTTACAGATAAAATCACATGTGATTTCGTTTGGATAATAAAATCACGTGTGATTATAACCGAAAGTATTGCATCTTACTTGAATGTATGATGTAGTGTTAGATACATCACGTGAAAAGACTATTTCCCATCTGTTAATAATTACATTTGAGTGCAATTGTGATTAGAAACAAGTTATAATCTAAATTAAAAACAAATTAATCTACACTCTTAGGGGTCGTTTGGTTTGTTGCTAAGAATCACAATGGGTATGAGATTTGGTATGTGGTAGAATGACAATGGATATGAAAAAGTGTATAGATATTTGAAGTTTGTGATGAAAAAGAGGGGCCCGCGGAATGGTCTTCATAGACACCAAATTAGTGAGTAATGAATCTATTGCTATGATTTACTCATTTCATTCCTGGGCCCACTAAACAAACACATTTAAGGGTGCGTTTGGTACACCACTACCCGAATGCATCAATCACAATGATTATTATTGCAAATGTTTGGTTACTAAGTTGGGGAATGAAACTATCATTTGATACCGATAGACTCATAGAAGAGGGAGTAAGCACCTTTTCTAACTCATTCCCGTGAGACCACCACTAACATATGAAAACCATATGCATTTCTAAAAAAAAATGATAACCGTACCCTGATGTTCGCACCAAACAATAGAAATGGAATCGGTATTCTCAATCCCATACTACCCTCTAATTAATGTCATACCGATTATGATTTCGGATAGTATATTAAACACACTCTTAATCACTATGAAACCCATAACCCAATTTCCATATACCCATATATCCATACCAAACGCACCCTTAGGCTGCATGCAGTAGAAGGAGAGATCAACTAGTCGACCAACTAGGTGATCGATCCTCCTTATTCTGGGGTTTCGATCGCTCTTCGATCGATCACTTTTTTTTTTCTTTCGATCGTGTACACGACCTTTGTCGTGTGTTTCTTCTGTGTGTGTTTATGTGTATTTAATTAAATATGAAAGGTATTTTTATGGGGTATGCTTTTTGTTGTGTAGGTCGCCTTGGTGTGGTAAAAAATCGTCTGTAGATCGTCGGAGAAAGAAAGCTAACGTGACGGATAAAATGGAAGTCAATCGCCTCCTTTAGTGTCTCGAGCCTTAGGGGGTTGGGAGTGGTTGTGGCACTCTCTCTCCTATCACTCACTCCCAACCAATCCCCTTATGCCACATCATTCACCCACTTTTTCCATTACTCACCCCTTTTTTTGTTGGCATCACATCACTCATGCCCATAACCGGTCCCGCGCCTCAAATAATCATGTAACGTTCCACTTTTTCCTTGGTCCTGTGCCTGAAAGTTTCATGTTCAACACCGGTCCCGCGCCACACCGAGGGGACGGCGGCGGTGTTCCCGCGCCACACCGGTCCGGTCCCGTGCCTTCTAGTGACCACTCCAACGCCCTTAGATCAAATATATTGGATGGTGGAAAATTGATCTTTTAATCATCAGACTTTAAAGAACTTCTCTCATATTTATTAAGCTAATACTTTGGCTTATTTTTATAGCTTACATGTGTTTTTTTTTCCATTTTAAATCATTAAAAGCTCAAATAGAAAAAGTCTAAATTAGCCTATGAAAAACTAACATTTAGGGTGGTGGCATCGTACTCGGCATAAGCTTCGGCATGCTCGGCATCGAGCGGTATTCCCATTGCCACCAAATCGGCATGATGGATTCGGCAAGACAATCGGGCATCTTTACCGAATCGGTATCAATTGTGGCATTAAATTTTTGTGACCGTTGCCCATTAATTTTTTTTACCCTTTGGTTCATTTTCAAAACAAGTAGTTAGGCATCACATTGCCACTAAAAATAACTAGTTAGACATGCTTAGGCATGAAATGTGTTGCATGTTCTTTATTGGTCAATTATCATAAACCTTCATAAACCTTTAGGCAACAATGCCACCACCCTAGCGTCTATGCTTCATTTAAAAACTAACATTTACTGTATTTGTTTTATTTAAGAAAACATTTATTAATAGTTAAATGGGGAATCTTGTAGGTTATATATATTTTAATAAAAAACTAAATAAAAAAACAGAAGAGCTAGCTGTAACTTAAGCAACAACTAGTGTCTATTCATTACTTTACTTTATACTCTTATGAAAGGTTAACACTTTCTTGTCTGTTACAGTTTTCACTTTGATCATCATGTCATTTTGAAACAACATCAATGGTAGTAAATATATATAGTACCACACTTCATTTTCAAGTCTTTCTTTCTTTTGCACTGTAAAGCTGCCATTTTGTTCCTTATTGAGTCTTGCAAGATACTAATACATGAGTACTAACCCTTAACCATAGCCCTTTATTTTTGGTCAAACCTAACTTTTTTTATATTCAACTTTATGCTAGTTAAGTTAACATATCATAGATCCTACTACACTAGTTGCTTTTTTTCACTTTTATGTTCTTGAATCTTTATAAAACAAAATATGGGTTCTTCTGAAAATGATGATAGTGAAATGGGTTATCAATATAGAGGTGAAATGAGTTCAGGATCCATGTTTAATAACAAATCTTCAAGTGGGTCTGGTAATCTTTTTGGCCCAGGTTGGGATCCATTAGAGAACTTTGGTACTTACCCTTTAATGAATCAGTATCAATCTGGTGAATTAGTGCCTAAAATGATGGTCAATCCTAGTGCATCACCTAATAGTAATAGTAACAATAGTAGCAGGGAGAAAAGAAGATTGAACCCGAATATGGTATGCGAAAAAATCGAATCTTGATCATTTTTGAATGTTTGTGAATTTGAAAATTTGTTACTAATTGATTTTTTGTATTGGTTGTAGAATGGTGATAATGTTAGTGAGAATGATGAAAAGAAACTTAGAGTTGATTCGAAAGGAAAACAAGTAAGTGAGGGTTCGGACCGTAAAGAGGATTATGTTCATATGAGAGCGAAAAGAGGTCAAGCTACTAATAGTCATAGTCTTGCAGAAAGGGTAAAGTTTATGTCTTTTATTTTGTGGTATTTGATAGTTTTGTTTGTTTGTTTTTTGTCGAATGATGTTAGAAATTGGTTTATTCAGGTTAGGAGAGAAAAAATCAGTGAGAGAATGAAATTGCTTCAAGATCTTGTTCCTGGTTGCAATAAGGTAAACTAAGCAGGTTTAAAGAACTATTTGTTTATATATGTTTGTTTGTTTGTTTGTTTGTGAGGTTTTAATGGTGTTTGTTGTGTCAATTTTAAGATCACTGGAAAAGCTGTAATGCTTGATGAGATTATCAACTACGTTCAATCGCTCCAACAACAAGTCGAGGTATGTTAATATGCTTTTAGCAGCTTTGATTCCATCATAACGTTAGTCCCTTGTTATATGCTTCATTTAAATCCCATATCTAGTTAAATTTGTGTTTTAAGTCTATAAATAGCACATTTGTTGTAGGGTATATCATTTGTTCGTATTAAGATCTCCGTGTAGCAGGTATTTAAATGCCATAAGAAGTTGCTTATGTAATATTGGATGATAAAAATCCTATATTCAGTTGTAGTAAAACGTGCAACAAACATAGACCACCACTTGAAATGACGAGATCAAACCATACATGGGTGCTGTATTTTGGCCTCCAGCCCTCCACATTGGATTCTTTAAGATAAATTTTTCCCTATGAGCTTATATAAAATCAGTCTTTACTTTGATCATCTCACTGTCATTGGATGTCAAGCCTTTACGTATCATCACTTGACTAACATTGATCGATTTAAGTCATGTCTTGTCGTCACTTGCCAAGGGTTTCACTCAAAAAGAGAATGTGGACGACAAGAAAACGTTTGCTCTTGTTGCCAGAATGGTCACTATTCGAAAAATCCTTGCTGTAGATGTCCTCTATGGTTAGTATATGTTGTTCCTCAATGGTTCAAACAGCCTTTCAAACATATACTCGTATTTGCTAACTCACGAAATCCCACCAGAATATTCCATTAGATCCTACACTTTAATATACACGCCTATGATCTTCAGTAAATGGTACAAGGGAGTGAATATGCAATTCTTCCCCTATTCTCGATTCTCTCATCTGTAAAGGTGTCTGCTTATCAACGAAATAACTCAATGCTATTTAGTGACATGTGTGACCATTACATTTCTCTTGTTCAAAGTGAGAACTTAGTCTAGTGAACTCAGCGTGACCTATATTTAGAACTTAAAAATTCACATCTCTGCTTTGATAGANTCCGTGTAGCAGGTATTTAAATGCCATAAGAAGTTGCTTATGTAATGTTGGATGATAAACATCCTATATTCAGTTGTAATAAAACGTGCAACAAACATAGACCACCACTTGAAATGACGAGATCAAACCATACATGGGTGCTGTATTTTGGCCTCCACATTGGATTCTTTAAGATAAATTTTTCCCTATGAGCTTATATAAAATCAGTCTTTATGGTTAGTATTCGAAAAATCCTTGCTGTAGATGTCCTCTATGGTTAGTATATGTTGTTCCTCAATGGTTCAAACAGCCTTTCAAACATATACTCGTATTTGCTAACTCACGAAATCCCACCAGAATATTCCATTAGATCCTACACTTTAATATACACGCCTATGATCTTCAGTAAATGGTACAAGTGAGTGAATATGCAATTCTTCCGCTATTCTCGATTCTCTCATCTGTAAAGGTGTCTGCTTATCAACGAAATAACTCAATGCTATTTACTATTTAGTGACATGTGTGACCATTACATTTCTCTTGTTCAAACTTCAAAGTGAGAACTTAGTCTAGTGAACTCAGCGTGACCTATATTTAGAACTTAAAAATTCACATCTCTGCTTTGATATAGATATCTCTACTTGTATTTTTGTCTGATTAAAGATTTTTAAGATCTTGAAGTTCATTGTCCAGATAGATTATGTATAATTTATTTTTCCCTGCAGTTTTTGTCAATGAAACTAGCGACGGTGAATCCAGAAGTGAACATTGACATTGATCGCCTTGTCTTTAAAGATGTAAGTTTCTGCTAGCTAAAACCCTCATTGCTACTAATTTTGCTTAATCCCATTTGTTACATTTTGTTCTCTTAGTTGGATCCACCAAAAGGATAAAATGCAACAAATTTGATAGATGCATAATGCTTAGCCTTCTAACTTTATTTGGTATATGTGTAGGTTCTTCATTCACGAGGCAGCATTTCGAATCCAGCTTTTGGATTTAGCCACACATTAAACCCATCACATTCTTATTCACACGGAAGCTTGCCCGGTGTTCCAGCTACAACTGCACAATTGCATGCTATCCATCCTCAGGTACATTGATTTTACGACTTGATTACATTTAAATAGAATTTATCATGTGATTCTTCATAGATTATATAATGACAAACATAATGATATGGTTGATGGAAGTGTCTTAATGTTTCTCTCTTTGTAATCTTATAGCCTGTGTGGGATAACGATCTCCACAATCTTCTTCAAATGGGATATGATGTTAATCCTGGCACCAACAATCTTGGTCCAAATGGTAATTGCTTAAGAAAACCTTTCGATATTTTAGTGGATATGATCTTTTTTTCTAACCACTAGTTACATTTTGTGTTTGGCAGGACGAGAAAAGATGGATTTATAGAATTTGGGAAGTGATAATATCGTCTTCTAACTGAAACTAAAGACACCCAGAATAGAGTTTGTGTAGGACCAAAAATTAAAATGATAAAAAAGAGTGAGATGAGCAAGTTTTCTACAAAAGAAGAGTTGCATAGGCTCTACCAACTCCTATTGTTTGTTCTTCGAGTTTTAGCAGAAGATGACTCGTTAAAACTTAACGGACCATATACATGTAAATGGACATAAGAAGGAAAAAACATCGACTTGTTTAAGGAAAATTCGTGAAGTTTTATGAGGTCTTTTCTGGATTAATCAGTAGAAAAGAAAATTTTGTTGTAAAGAGTGTTGATTTTTAGGAGAAAAACAAGAAAAGTGATGTTATTTTATGTATTTTGGTGTATTAGTTTGGGAATGAAAGCTTTCAGATTTTTTGTTTATTGTAATGATAATGTTTACAAGGACAGGAAGAGTCATTATTATTATGTTGGTCACATGTCACTTTCTAGTTTCAAATGGAGCATTATCTGTTCATGACTAGCAATATTGTTGTTGCTGATTTTTATTCCGAAAAATTGCTGATAATAATTCATGTTCTCACTTTGTGCTTGTCGAGTAAGAAGACCCTCTTCGATGCTCCTAAAGTAGTATGGTTTCTGACTTTGAATTAGTGATGTCTAAGACCATTCGGTAAGGTAACGCAGCCACCTGCGTTATGATACGTCTGGGCCGAGCCCATGGTCTATTTAGGTCTTAGGGTTTACCCTACTTTGTCTTATAAATACTCTTGTAACCATTTATTATAATCAATCAATCAAAGTTTTAAGATCAATAATTCTCTAGTTCTTCTCTTCTATTTTCTTAAGGAGCTCGCACACGCTAAAAGTGGTGCCTTATTCCGATACAACCCCTAACAAAGGAATACGCTAAAAGGGGAGTGTTATGGCATGGGTAGCGGAAGACGGAAGAATGGTGTTGTGCTATGTCCAAGACAAAGGAATACGAAAGAAGAAAAAGGCGAAGGTTGCAATTCAAAGAAGATTATGGGATCCCGGATTACGCCAATGTTGCAGGAGGACGGACTGCCCAAATGACTAAAGAAGTCCAAACGTATGGCATAAAGATTATGTCATATTATCTATCTTTATTTACGTATCTTTGTTTAGGAGTGTTTTCATGTTTATTTAAGGAAGTCAACTAAGAATGTTTTAAGACAACACCTTGAGGGCAAGGTGGTTTTGAAGGAGTGGAGAATGATACGACTGGGCCGAAGATTATGGTCTATTTAGGTCTTAGGGTTTACCCTACTTTGTCTTATAAATACTCTTGTAACCATTTATTATAATCAATCAAAGTATAACATAAATAAATCCCTAGTTCTTTTCTTCTATTTTCTGACGGAGCCAGCACACGCTTGAAGTAGTGCCTTATCCCGATACAACCCCTAACCGGGTCGTATCACGTTAACTCTTAAGGCACCACCTTAACGTGGTGCGTTACCTTACCGGCCCCCAAAGGCAAGGGGTGCGTTAACGTGCGTTAACATGGAAAAAAAACTTTCGTTTTTGCCCCTTTGATTCTTTGTGTGTTTATGTTTGTGATGTGTTTGTGTTTGTGTGTGTTTTTGTGCGTGTGTTTGTGTGTGTTTTCAATGTGTGTGTAAAAGATGCAGGTGGTATAGATGGGGAAGAAGGAGTATATGGTGACATTTGCAGTTTAGTCCCTATTGTTTGTGGTGTTTACATTTTACACCATGTGTTTTAGTAACAATTTTTTTTCTTTAAGTTAATAAAATTTTTATTTAGTTTTTTTTTTTTTTATATGGTAGTTTTTATTTAATTTTTATTTAGTTTTTTTTTTATATGGTAGTTTTTAATTTGAAAGGTTTTTTTATTTTGTATTCTAATTTTTAAGGTTATTAATGAAATATTTGGGTTGTTGAATAAATGAAATAGTTAAGGGGTTAATTTGTAAATTGATGTGGAGGTGAGTTAAGGTGAGTTAAATGTAAGTTATATTACCGGGGTGGAAAGTCAAAAGTTAAGGTTAAAAGGGAAAAGCTGACGTGGCGCTGAGGTGGCAGTGCGTTAAGTTTTAACTCACGGTTACGTTACCGCGTGCTCTAAAATATCAAAGATACGAGTAGTGATAGTACCCGAGTAAGCCTCAACCCAGAGCCCATAGTTTGATTCAAACGACACTGACAAGGACACTCAAAAAGTAAGTGCTCGACAGTCTCTACTTGAGAATTAGCAATTTCGCTTAAATAAATTCTCTCGAGTAGCTAGAGCATTAGAGCATACCCTCTACCAAAATGTTTTGATTTTAGGCAATTGTAATGGAGTATCAGGTTTTGTTAATATGTGACCCAAAAGCTAACAAAAAAGGATAAAGAGTAAACTACAAAGATGGTCCCTGTGGTATGCGTTGACTTTCATTCTTGGTCCTTTGACTTTTTCTTTTGCACAGATAGTCCCTAACTCCGAAACCTTTAACCCTTATAGTCCCTTGACCAAACGGCGTCAGCTTTGACCGTTAAAATCACTCATTTAACTTACACACAAGGGTAAAGTTGTCTTTTCAAATTAAACCACTTAACAAATATACATTATAAGAAAAATAAAAACAAACCGCACTTTACCAACCACAAAATAAATTACTCTCTCTTTCACTAACACAATTTTCTACTCCATCATCTACTTCATCAACATCAACTCCTTCATTTTTCTATTCCATCATCTACAGCTTTTTCCAAAACCTCTCACTATCAACAACTAAATTCATCAAACAAAACCCACAAAACAAAAAGCACCATCTCGTCACACACTTACAAACACACAGATCTAGAAGATGAAAGTTGGTGGCGGCGACTGATGGTGGGAGTGAGGGTTTGGTAGCGGACAGATGGTGGCGGGGTTGGGGGTTTGGTGGCGGACTGACGGTGGCGGGGGTGAGGGTTTAGTGGTAGACTGATAGTGGCGATGTATGATGGTGGCGGACTGATGGTGGCGGGGGTGAAGGTTTCGTGGTGGACTGATGGTGACGGGGGTGAGGGTTTGGTGGCGGGGGTGAGAGGTGGTCGGAATTTGATGGAATAGATAATGAATATGGGTTTTTGATTTTGGCATTTGGCATTTGGGTTGCCGTTTTCGTTGTCGTTTATGTTGAGGAGGTCATTGAAGCCTATGAGTTTTTTTTAGGAAAATGGAGGAGCAACGTAGGTTGCAGCTTTTGACACTTACTCTACAAGTTATGAAGAATTTGAATGTGTTCTTTGTTAGGTTGAATGTTGTTTCGTATTTGTGTATCGGTGTTGCTTCGCTTGGGTTGCTTGGTATTGCTCTTTATTGAAGGTTTCTACTGATGTCAATGCTCATTTTGAACTATATGGATTGTATCTTGTTACTACTATAGTTGAAATAAAAATTCATTGGTTACTGCAATAAATTTGTTTATGGATTTTGTTTTGTGTTCAAGACAATGATCTTGATATCGAATTATTTTCAGGCTTTTTGTCACTTATGGGATCAAAGCATTTTGTTGTTTTTGTAACTGTTGAAAAGGAATATGGGTGTTTGATTGAGATGGTCGGAATTTGATGGAGGTGGCCGGAAAAATTGATGGCTTAAAATAATGATGGTGGGAGTGGGGTGTTTGTGGTTAAATATTGAAAAGGTAAAAATTATGGTTCGATTGGTATTGGTGGGGGAGTTTAGTAAAGATGAAGAAAGATAGTGGTGGTGGGCTAAATGACGAATTTACCCTCATGTGCAAGTCACATGAGGAGTTTTTAACAGTCAAAAATAACGTTTTTTGGTCAAGGGACCATAAGGGTTAAGGGTTTCGGAGTTAAGGACTATCTGTGCAAAAAAAAAGTCAAAGGACCAAGAGTGAAAGTCAACGCATACCTCAGGGACCATCTTTGTAGTTTACTCTAAAAGATATGTAGGATATTATTATTTGGTTTTCTGATATATACTGTTCATGACAACTAGTTATAATACCCGTGCACGCACGGGGTTTTCTAGAAAAATTTAATTATATAGTATTATCGTTTAAAAACAGAAAATTTTATGTATATTTTAAAAAGTTAGAGTATCAACATGTGCCAAAGTAAGAAAAATAGTTAGCAGAAATTGTAAATATAACTGTGACATCGACCTTGTATTTGATTCTTGAGCGTGTCTCCTTATAATGTATTGGGTCAAAGGTTATTTGATCACATGTGTTTACACACAAATAAAATTTATTTTAAATTTTTTGTTTACTATATGGATATATAAGAATTTACCCGTGAAAATTATGATATAAGTACAACTAATAAGTATGCATTAGTTTTTCATTATGTATTAATATCAATTAATATTTTGTAAAAATTTTATTGGATGAAAGATTTAAGTTTCTTTAGCTGACATAGATGTTAATGTTGAGGTTGATGTTTTTGTTTAACTTTAACTATTGATATCATGTTTTACAAAATGTGCGAGTTTAGTAGCACATAATGAGCGTTGATGGAGTAAAAATATACCCCGTAAAGTTTTTTTGAAAATGTTTTTCCGGATATCCGTATATAAACTTTAAATAATAATTACATGAGTCGTTATAAGTACAATCGCGTACATTTATTTTCATATCACAGTAACTCGTACTTAATATTTGATATTTATATTACCGTTAATAATAATTTAACTGAATTTAATATTCAAACCCGTGTACGTATAGATTAAACTACTAAATAGGATAACATGAGTTCTTATTTATATTTAACGTATATAGTAAAAGGATATTTTAATAGATGAAAGTTTAAAACTAATATTTATTTTAAAAGTATTTAACGTATATTAAAACTAATTCGTACATTTATAAAATTTTGTAAGTTTAATGGATGGAAGTCTCAAACAAATACTAATACTCATGTAATTGTAAACAAATTTCATATTATAAAGTGTAGGGGGTATAAAGTATAAGGGGTTATTTGTTTATTATCTAAAGTTATTAAAAACATAGAGATTTAAATTTTACACTTAACTCCATATAATATATTTAAAATTCAACCATTAATGTTTTATTAATTACCTCCTTTTTTTTTAAGTTTTTATTTTCATAAATTTGACACCTATATTTTTATGGTTTTTTTTTTCCTTAATCAAATTCTCCACCAAATTTATTAAAATTTGACCAAAATCAATTCAATTTTGACTTTTTATTAGCCAATCATATTGCTCGATTTCGCCTATGTGTCAAAATCGAGCATTCCTATTGGTCCAATTTTTTTTCCCCTAAGATTGTTTTGTTAAAAAAACTCTGAAATGATGTAATTCTTTTATTATATAAAAGATGTTTTACGCGATTGAGAATAGCATGTTACATGGATACTTAGAGACAAGGTGTATTAGTTGATTTTACATGTCTTACGAGAATATACAACTTAACATATCACTAATGATACTAATCGATCTTTAATTCTTTTAGATGTCTAAAGAAGCTCTAATCAAGGGTGAGACGAAGGGAGTCACGATCCCATTGGTGTCATTGGCCGAGAAGAAGGAAAATCGGACTACAGAGGAAATGGTTGAGATCTTCAATAGCGAAAGCGAAAAATGGGATGCCGCTAGCAATCTACTGATTAATGAACTTGACAATATCATTGAAGTAGAGAATGAAGAGAAAAATGGTCCGGAGTTGGTCAAGTGTACCACCTTGTTTGGTTTTTGTTCTCTTTTAGGCCGAAAAATCGATTCATTACTGTCAAAAGTTGGAAGTAAACATTAAAACTAGTTTAATTGGCTTCATATACTTTTTAACGGCATACGTATAGTAAAACTAGCGAAGTGCTAGATGAATTACGAAGAGAGAATAGGAATGTATGATGGATTATGTACATTCTTTCATGCATTATGTAGTGTATATGGCGTTTGGCAACTGTTTAAGATATGCGAGATAGATTTCTTTTGTGTATATTGTGATATTTAGTTCGTTCATAAAAAGAAAAATAATTGTCATGTTTGGCACATGAAATTATGGAGAGATTAGACTTATTTTTTCAAAAAATAACCTAGTGTTTGGATGTGTGAGTCTTCTAAAAGCAATATCGATATATCATTATGGTTGAGTTTTTTTTATTTTATTTTATTTTTATTTTTTTTAGTCATAATTTGATTGATAGTGAAGGGAAGAAAGGATAATAAGATCTGTTAAAGCTAGAGGGACATGACATTTGGATTTTCGGAAGCAATTTTTATTACATGTTTTATTTCTTCAGGCTATTAAACCATACATGACTACGCCTTATTCGCATTCACTTTTTAATATATAAAGAGTAGTAGTACGATTTAAGCTTGCTTATCTCAAATCAATCTAAAAATTTGGGAAAGGCCCAACCGGACTGGACCGAACATATTTCGGTTCAATTCTCGGTCTACTCTTTTTCTCATATTCGGATTCGGTTCAGACCAGTTTGATCTTACGTAAATCGGCCATTATGCTTTGATGGACCGGACTAGACCACCCAAACATGGACCGAATAATTCGATCCGGTTCTCGATCCGGTATTTTGGACCAAATTGGTTTTTGGTCCGGGTCCGGTCTTGGTCGGTCCGATCCGATTTTCAAACCGTGATAAGCCCTATTTTGATCTAATTATCTAAATCTAATGATGCATTAGAAAGTTAGGAACAACCGAGGGTTTAATTATGTAAATATACAAAATTTTACATTAGGATAACCATTAAACTATTCAAAAGATAACCATTTATTTGTTTCCAAGCTAAATTAGGATTCCAAAACTTGCCATAAATTACATCTATTAACATTATGAATATGATCACCGTCACTTATCAAAATTTTTAAGGCTAAAAATTCTAAACGAATTATTAAAACTGATCACGTTCTTGAAGCATACGATATACATTCGAGTTTTCTAGGCAAGTATCGATTTTATTTTTAACATATCATTTAGTTTCTAGTCGTTTTAAATTTATTGTAACATTACATAATAGGTATTGGCTTCAAGTTGCTTTGCTTTTTATATTGAGTTTAGTATAGTTTCATTAGCGATCTTTAGAACACATATAAATAGTGATCGATCAATATAAAATTTCGAGTCTCGGAAGTAGTTTTTGTTGCAACTCAAGCCTAGATTCGACGCATATCCATTTAAGTTATGAACTCTCTAACTTTGTATTATGATTTTATGAAAGCAAATTTTGGTTACAACAAAAATTTGTAAGGAAAAAGGATTTTGGGTATATACCAAGATTATAACACATATAATGTAAGTTCTGTTTAGTGAAAGTAACAAAGTATACAAATCTTTTTCAGCCTAAATTCGAGTCGCGCAAAATTTGGTTAAATAATAATGTGATGCTCTTACGAGGCTGAAAAAGATTTTATACTTTGTTACTTCCACTAAACATATGATGTAAGTTCAGTTTAGTGAAAGTAACAAAGTATAAAAATCGTTTTAAGCCTAAATTCGAGTCGCGCAAAATTTGGTTAAATAATAATGTGATGCTCTTACAAGGCTGAAAAAGATTTTAAACTTTGTTACTTTCACTAAACATATTATGTAAGTTCTAACCGGATGCTCTTACAATTAAAACGTGTTACAAGATAGATACTAATCTTTTTCAGGTGTCCGAAGCAACTGATGAAACCATGGGTGTGGCTATCGAAATGAGGCCATTGAACGAAAAGACCAATATGGAGAAAAAACGTGAGGAATATAAAGTTCAAGTTAAAAAAATGGACGCTCTTAGTAAGTTAGTGCGTGATGGATTCTACGACTTCCGTATAATAGAGGAGGAACATAGGAAAATTGCTGAACTCTTGAACGAAATATTGCTTGNTTCCATTTTTTTTTTTTTTTTTTTTTTTTTTTTTTTTTTTTTTTTTTTTTTTTTTTTTTGTAGACTAGTACTTGAAAATTGGTCAGTTCTTTTATCAGGAGGCGTTTGTATACGAATGTATATAAATTTTGGAATAAGCATAAAAAGTTGCGAAAAAATAAAGTCAGGAGGCTAAACCATGAAAACTAGTTTAAAAGTTGAATAATCCATCAGTCGAAAATTTTAGAGGCTTTACCGCTATTAACCCATTTCTCAAATCACTCGTAATCGACTGGTTAGAGTTTACATAACTTTGATAACATTCAGCACAATGAACATATATTAAGCCATTAGTTATTTCATTAAAACAAGTTTGTCAAATTTATTGATGATATGATATCTTTATGTAAAGAAAACGATCGGAATCTTAAATAGGCCAAACATGGCTACAACAGAATGTTAAAACGATAATCTTTAAGCATATGCATCAGGGTTTTTGAGGAGGTAGGCTTCCACAACCTTGTAAAGGCCTAAAACCTTTTCTTTTCCCGCCTTTAGTTCTTCTTCCTTGATCTCAATTTCACCATGTGTGTAAATGGTTGTGGTCATCTTTGAGATGGTCCCACCATCAGATGAACCCTCGAATTTAATATCATACGAGACCTTCTCAATCTTATCTGATATGCCCATCCCTTCGATTAAAGTATACTTGTATGTGAATGTCTTTTCATCTAGTTCATCTATTTGGTGTTTCACGGAACCTGCATACAAGAGTTATATTGAAACAAGTGGACATCAGAATCAGAGGTGGTTCAGTTCATCTATTTGGACGACTCTTAGCCTATTTGACCCGTTTTCTTTACGGGTCAAACGTGTTAAAAGGCGCAAAAGGTAAACGGGTCAAATGTGTCACGAATAGTCTAGCGATCTTTTTACCATTTCCGAAATAATATTATTTGGCTCATCAAACACACTAGCTATTTATAAAGAAAGTTACAAATTTTGGACGAAAAAAGTTCAGGGTCAACCCAGACAGTTTTGACCCATTACTTGAGTCGCTTGTTTACCTCCACTAACATTACTAGTATTTGATTTAGCAGTTAGTACAATAAATATAAAGTTTACCTCCAGCGAAGTTGATTTGCTTAATGCTTCCAGTGCCACCATCTCCTTTAATAAACTCAATACTTTTAATAGCATCCGGCAAGATTTTTGGCATCAAGTTGTGAGAGTCCACAATTGAGGCCTTGAAAATTCTTGCAGGAGGGACTGAGGACGTATGTTCATCCGTATATGTCACGACACCCATGTTTTAAGGCTAAAAAGATGGTTTGAATAGTTAACTTGAGAGTGTTATAGACTATGGAGATTGAAGGCGAATGTGGGTTGTATTTATAAACTGAAGAAAGTGGTGTGTTGGATGTTGAAATGGGTAAACTATTTACCTTGTGGTTTACAAATTCTGTTTCTTGTCCATATGTTAATTGTGCTTAGGTTTTAAACCATGTGTATCAAACAAAGTTAAGAATAATTTCATTAATCTGAGTTTTGATGTTATTGTTACTCTTTACTTATGGCACCTAAAGCAATTTTCAGTACAAGTTTATGGTGTGAGATTAAGCTAGTTGTATGTTCGGTTTCCTTTGAATGGTAAGAATCCGAGATTACAGTGTTTATCTAAAGCCGAGGTAACGCTCACATACAACTAGGGATTAGTGTGTGAATTCGGAGAATATCAACTTGTTTATTCTCATGAAATGCATGTGTATTTATAGGGATGTATTAGGGTTATGTGTGATCAGTGGATGTGATCCAACGGCTCTAGATGACCCACGTGGGGGTCATCCCATGGAGGAGACAAAAATGACACGTGGTGTCAGATCCTTGGCTCTTGAAGTTTGTACTAGACACGATCTGCATGTCATAGCGAAATACCCGCGGCACTACCTCTGCGCCAATGAGGTGTCTGCACGTGACGATAGTACAATAACGGTCTGAAAGACAAACCATCATGTTAGCTGTTGCCGGGAGATTGATTCTACAGGCGAGGCTTGTTGTGACTTTCATTAGTATTTTGATTCTTCAGGCGAAGTGTATTGGGCCTTAGCCTTGTAGGCCTGTTTTTTGGCCTGCTATGGTCGTATGAGTTTTAGCTATTGGGCTAAAATTTCCATACACTATCAGTTACACATATGTGTTACAAGGTGAAACTTTTATTAATGGCTAAATATGTCCCGTTTCTTATTTACTAACCTATATGTCTTTGAGTATCGTATCAGATTAAGATGCATGTATAATGTATGTAAATTATTAAGGAAAATATAAAGAGACAGGTTAGCATTTCTTATTAAAAGTAGCAGTCCTTTTGTGTTTTTCAAATAAGCTTAGCAGTATTAAGTTGATTATTAAAAACTCCCTATTTTATTCAGCACGGATTAACAGTATGGAATAATGATCTTAATAGCTCTCCCAAAATTGCGTATCTGCTCTATCAAAACGCTATACGCAGATATGCACTATTAATAAAGGATCCCAAACACCCCTAATTAGGTTTCGATTATGCTATGTTTATAAGGAATGTGTCTGGTTAATCCAGTTTCTGACTTACCAAGAACTTTAGAATCGATGTTAACAAAAGACGGACACTTAGCCATAAGTATACATTAATAATTCTGGTTTTGCACATAACAAGCAAGACTATGTCAAATACTATAATCCTATCTTGGTGAAAGTATGAATCTTACAATATAACCCTATAGAATTTTAGGACAAATACTATACTACAGCAAATAATTATCAATACTACATGATTATAAGTAATTTTGAGCTAACTAAACCATAGCCAACGGTGAAGCAGATCGTTCAAAACTGCCACGAAGTGCTTGTGCTCGTGTAGTCTTCTTTTTTATAGAACCGATACCCTTATCAGATCCCCTCCTACCGATTTTATTCCCAAACACCAATGAATTTTTACTAACATTAATCTTAATTTCATCCTTATTTGCACCTCCATTGATTAGTATTCGCGTAATTCCTGCATAGTTTAGTGAATCAGCTATTTGCATTGCAGTTACACCTTTGTTTGTTCGGGCTTTTACATCTGCCCCTTTTTTCACTAGCAATTCAAGCACATCAGCATTTCCAGACTCAACCGCACAATGCATAGCCGTGTATCCTTCCTCATCCCTAGCATCAATGTTAACACCCTTTTCAATCAATACCCGAACCACATCAGTGTAGCCCTTGAAAGATGCTCGATGTAAAGCTGTCCATCCATGCTGATCAATACCACTGATGGCAGCTCCACTTTCAAGAACCCGGTTTATGGTTCTCACTTCACCTTTCCTTGAAGCTGTACATAACCGGTCACCGAGCCTAAGTGAGTCAAATAGTCTTGTGTGACCGTGCTCAACTGCCACTTCATAAGCCGTTTTTCCTGATCGGTTTCGGATGTCTTTATTAGCTCCTTTAAGTAGTAAGAATTTGACCATATTGTCATCTCCAAGAGCCGAAGCTATATGCAACGGGGTCTCGTTATCGGCCACATTTCCGATATCAGGGTTGGCTCCACCGGATAATAGTAATCGAGCACAATCACGTCTCCGTTCCTCCACCGCTAGATGCAAAGCGGTGTTACCATCTTTTGTAAGAGCATTCACATTAGTTCCTTTTAGTAAAAGGAGCTTTAGAACATCCACATGGCCCCCACCAGCAGCGAGGTGAAGTGGGCCATATGTGGATGATTCTGATCTCTCGGTACTAGCTCTATGAGCTAGTAATAGCTCAACAATCAAATTTTCACCTGAAGCTGCTGCATCCTCAAGTGGTGTCGTTCCTGACCTACTTCGAGCCTCAACATCTGGCTCAAAATCGAGTAGTACTTGAACTAGGTCAGGTCGGCTTTGTGAAATCGCCAAGTGGAGTAACGTATGACCTTCAGAGTTAACTGAGTCGACCGCTTTCCAAGTAGGATCACTTTTTTCTAACACGTCCCTTATTTCATCCATAGACCCGTTTTTTACAAGCCTAGTTATCACCATTGAGCCAACAAAAATGACTCTAATACCACTATCAACAAACACTTGCTTTTTTCGTGTAGTAAACCAATCAATAGGGATCGAGTCATGAGTAGACGAGGGATTTTTAACCGCGGCCCCTGGGACAACCATACTATGTAACAAAAATGAGTCGTCACAATAAGGAAACGACCCCGGGAGACTAGAACTTTGAGAAACCTCATAAATGATCTCAACGACAACTGTCGTTAAAGGAGATATGATCCCGGATTGAGGACGAATGGTGTAACGAGCCTTGTTCATCGGTTGCAAACGAAAAGCTACAGGCATTGTGTACATGACATTTCTTAACGTGACTTGACCATAACATTTTTGGCCTTGTTCTATGCGTATTGCAACCACACTAGATGGCTCTAAACTTATCAACCTGTCCATGATCTTGTGCTAAGATGCTTGTATCGGTCTCGTTTTCGTGGGTTTTTCGAGAGGAAAATGGAAACTGAAAAGAAGAAAGATTTGTTGAACAACGTTCGATTGGTGTATATATGAAAATGAAGGTTACAAAAGTGTGCCGGCTATCATTAGGGACTTCCAAATGTTGGGTGTTAATAACAATGGCAAATTGTTGTATTTGGTGTAATATTTCGATCAATATGTCACTTTCATCAAATGTGTTTTGTCCCCTTTGCACTATGCAAACACTTTATATTCATTGGTCTAAAAGAGTGCAACATATTATAATTTGACCAACAATATTGTACTCCCTCGGTCCAAAAATATAAGTTCAGTTTAACTTTTTGAATCGAACTTTTACTTTAAATATTTTTATTTGTATTATATAATACTTGATGCAAAATATATAAATGAATGGTGTTTTAAATGTATTTTCATTTGGTATAATTTTCATCAAGTGATATATAATACAAACAAAAATATTTAAGGTTAAAGTTCGATTCAAAAAGTCAAATTAAACTTATATTTTGAGAGAGAGAGGTAGTAATACAATCATTTTGGTATTGGTAGATTGACTTGGATTCATTACCTTCTTGTACATTTTTTTTTCCTAGGTAAAGGTTATGGTAAACATTTCACTTAGAAATCATGTATCAGGTTGAATATTGTTTCTTTCTTTTTCTCCATTTTTTTCATTCATGAGATAACTATTTTTTCTACTTATGAATATCTTATATTCTTATCCATATCTAATGATTTATCAATTGGTGGATCTTTATGATGAAAATGATAGGAAATAATATGAGATCTTTGAAATAAATGGCCATCAAAAGTGACAAAGGTGAAATTGTGAAATAGGTTAAAATCTTGTCTTTGTTTCTATAATTTTTGTTGTGGAATTTTGAGACAATTGTCTTATTTGTAGTGTTCGTTTTAGTGGTAGTCCAAAATGTGAATATGCTATTCCAAACAAACGGCTGGATTTTAAAAATGCCACAAACTAGAGGGAGTCATTTTTGAATTGTGTCACTTTGGATTTTGGAATAAATAAAAATATTGTTGTTATAGAGTATATGGCTAAACAGACAAAATTGTAAATCAATTACCAAAAAAATCAAATTCCAAATGAGATTTCAATTCTAGACACTATTTCATGGTCTTACAAAAATCGACACAACGAGCATTTCGTTTTGCTCGCCGTTTTGCTTTGCTCGGTAACCAACACGTGACATACCTTTTTCTTTTAGTCTAATACCCAACATTGCAAGATGCCAAGAGGTACAGTTTGACTGTTATTCAAAAAATAGCAACATATCAATGATAAAATATCAGCACTAATTATGTGGTTACACGTTGGTTTGGGGAATAAAATATAAAATATAAAGCGTTAAAGCAACATATCAATGATAACACATCATACATTATTGACCACAGAGAATAAAATATAAAGCGTTAAAGCAACCAACCAAATCTTTTACACCATAAAGTCATCTTCCTCATCTATCTCTCTTCACTACATCCTCATTTACAGCTTCCATGATATGGTACCTTTTATTTTCAGCGAGCAAACCCTTCCTCGCCACTCAGTTTGCTCGCCGATTTCATTAGGATGATGTGGTGCTAAAAGACAATGAAGTTAGCGAGAAAAGCCTTCCTCACCACCCTTGCTCGCCCCTTATTCTCGTCGATTTCAAAAAACAAGAAAATGAGGTGGTGCAAAAAGACAACGAAGATAGCGAGAAAAGCCTTGCTCGCCCGCTCAAAGTGCTAGACGACAATGGACATAGCGAGAAAAGCTTGCTCGCCCCTCACTTTGCTCGCTTAGTAGATTTCTGTAACACCATTTTCGATGATCCATTTTCGTAAAGTAGATTCATATAAGTTCATTTCAGAAATTCCCTCCAAAATTGTTGTAGATTTGTTGGTATACCTTTAAGTTGAAATCAAATAAAATAAGAATTACAACTGCATCCGTAAAATGACAGAAAAGTTTTACTAATTGAATGTTTTTACATAAGATATAGTTATAATCGAATGAGAAGAAATCTTAAAATTAAAAGATGAGAAATAACTATAACCACATATTAGAGATGTATCGACTTGAATTAGATGCATCCCTAATCATTTAGATGCACCGTAATATATTTTCTAACTAATAATTAGATGCATATACATATATTAGATGCATTTTAGCAAGCTAGACAAATCCTATGTATTTTTCGTCCTCTGCGAGTAAAATTTGTTGCAAGTACTACTTTGCACGTTTTTGCTTCAAAATCACTTTCGAAACTAATTAGGATGCATCTAAATTAATAAATATGCATCTAATTTAAGTCGGCGCATCTCAATTATGTGGTTATAGTTATTTTTCATCCTTTTCATTATAAGTTTTCTTCTCACCAGATCCCTACCCATGTCAGATAATATGTTTATTTATAATAAATGCATATATTTGATAGAGCATCCGCAATAAGTAAAGCTATCAAAAGTCTTTTTTTCCCCCTAAAAAGTCAACAATATTATAGATCCCGAAAAAACAAAAATACAAAGAGCTTTTTACTGTTGTATGAAATTTTTGTAAGAGCTTTTTTGCATTTTAGCATAAGATTTTACAATAGCTTTTTAAGAATTTTTAAAGAAGACTTGGCTAACTCCAAACTATTGCAAAAATTATAAGGGTCCGTTTGGTTTGAAGATAGGTTTAAGATTAGGATTTGGATTTGGATTTAAATTTGAATTAAGATTTAGATTTGAATTTGATATAGGAAAGAAAAAATATATTATAAAATAAATAAAAATTATTGTTTTATAAAATTAATATACATTTGTTATTAAAAAATAATATAATAATAAGTGACCCACTTATATATTATAAAAAATACAAATGCTATTAAATAAATATATTTGCACAATTTTCGAATGTATCACAGGTACCAAATTTATAGCTTTTATGAAATACCCTATTTGAGGGACTAAATCCTAAATTTGTGACCCGCATATACAAACCAAACAACACATTTCAGTTACAATCTCAAATCCAATCCAAAACCCATAAACCAAACTCACCCTAAGTCATTAAATGGGTTATGTATTAAATGCATCAACTTTTTAAAAACTTGATGCATCTAAGATGCTCTAATAAGCAACATAATCCAAACTCGTGAACCTAATGGACTACAAGCCACAATCTGGCTTGGGCCAATGACTTAATCGTCTAAAACTCTCTTGCAGTTTGAACATAAAGTCTTCCAGACCGGCAAACTGAGATGAATGTTGAAAGTCACATCTTCTTTTCCTCGTCTTCCCTACTAGTTGGAATGGAGGCAGTGGTTGTATTTAGCGAAAGAGTTGTTTATTGCTTACCGATTTTTATTTTATTTTTTTATTTTTATTTTATTTTATTTTTATTTTTATTTTTATTTTTTTAATGACTTTTGATGATTATACGTCATGCCTTGCTTTGCAACTTTAGGCTGGTGCTTCTGAGCATGCAAGGACACTTGGTCCAAAAGGGTCAGACCCACACAAGGCAGCTGTGATCGGCGACACTGTTGGAGATCCTCTAAAGGACACCTCTGGACCGTCTCTAAACATCCTCATCAAGCTCATGGCTGTAGAATCGCTCGTATTTGCTCCATTTTTTGCCACCCATGGAGGCCTCCTCTTCAAGATTTTCTAGATTCATCACACCTTTCTTTGGAGGCATTTAGCTTAAGTTGGTGCAACTAGAAAAATTTTCCATGGGATTGATTATTATTGATGATGATGAATGATATGGTAGTGATAATGATGATGATAAGTAGCATTTTAAGGAAGAGTTGACCTTAGCAGCTCTTGACTTTTAGTGATTTTGTTCTTTATTTAAGTCTGAACACTTTGATCAATATATGGGATGAAAAGCTTTCTTATTGTTACATTCTCAGCTTTCTATTTCTTAATGTACTGATTCATTTTTGCGTATCTAAAGAACATGATTATGATGATGTGTGGTCTTTGTTGCATAGACCAGAGTGCACACCCTTTTTAATCTCAGGTGTGTGAAAACTCAAGCTTAACGACATAATAAAAGTACTTTTGTGAACAAATCAAGTATCTTATTGCGTTTGTTGCTTCTACCTTTCTTTGAAGCGATTTAGCATACATTCAACCTTATAGATTTTTCTAGTTTATCTAACTACGTAGAACTATAAGCTAAGTGTTGTTTTGATCTTTGGATTCTTAAACGTGCCAACAAGTTTTGACCACTTGATGTCTTGTAACACATACATGATTCTTAAACACATACACACATACATTGTTCGAGTGAATTCATGTTATTTATGACAACCAAAAAGATAATGGAAACAAATATCGGTGGACAGGAAAAATTGATACTGTTATAGAACTTCATATGCAACAAAAAGTGTATGAATCTGCAATGGTAACTGGAATATGCATGCATTTACCGAATTTGTTAACAATTTACAGTTTGTCAATTTCTTTTGTGACAATGATTTTGTTATCAGTTATGTTGTTAACAGTGCGGTTTTTAATGGGCTAATGAGTTTATTGAAAGCTATACTCTATTAAGATGTTAAATGGGTCATACACCAAACATGTAACAAAGGATGACTAAGACATTNAAAAAAAAAAAAGAAACTTATGCTTTAAAACGGAGAAAGTAAATACCTTCAAAGTTTAAAAGAAATGGTGTTTATTAGCTTGCTTTTGTTTGTCGATTAGGTTCTATGTAACACACTAAGCAAATCCCACATCGGTCGTGGCTTGGAGTGATGCTGGGATATTAGAATTAGGGGTGAGCATGGTGCGGGTTGGTGCGGGTTTTGGTAAAAACCGAACCGCACCCGCAATCGGGGTTTTTAAAAAGTGAGAATCCGCAACCGCGCGGTTTTGCGGGTTCGCGGTTTTTGCGGTTTGGTTTTGCGGTTTTTAAAGTTTTTTTTCTCAAATTATATTTTTCGTATATATTTATTATAGAATAAATATATCATAAGATTACATGATAGTTGAAATATATATACAAAATGTTGTGTATTTAGTATGAAATTATAAATCTATATAATAGTAAAAGTCGAATGAGGCGAAGAATTTTAAAAAACTTCGATGATAAATTAATAGAAAAATAAAATTATATGACCTAAAAACTCAAACAATAATTAACTTATAAAATTCGTTTAAAACAACTAATTATGAATGTATAAATAAAAACATTTTATCATACAAAAATTATGAAATTTAGTTGGTTTATTTAGAAAAAAATATATATATATACTTGAATATATGACTTTGCGGTGCAGTGCGGTTATTGTGGTGCGGTTTTTCGGTGAAAACCGAAACCGCACCGCAAAATGCGGTTTTTTTATTTTCAGGAATCGCACCATGGTTTTTGTTGCGGTTTCGTTTTTTGCGGTGTGCGTTTTGCGGTTTTTTTGCGTTTTGCGGTTTGCGGTGCAGTTCCTGCTCACCCCTAATTAGAATAACATATGTCTTATCACAACGCGTTTTGTAGTCTAATGGTTATAGCAAGTTACAGTTAGGCGTGCTCGTGTGAGAGCACAACTGGCATGGGTGACCATGCCGGGAAGTTCGTGAGCCTTCGGGCAAAGCGGACAATATTGTGGGCTGAGTAAGGCGGGATGTTACATTCTATTAACATACTTTTTATTAAGCTGATGATTTAATGAAATTTCGGCTTACTTTTAATAAGCCCCAATTTTACGAGTCATAATAAAATTATATAAACCGAGTTTCAAAATAAGCCACAAGATTTGAACTTATAAAAAATAAGCCCAAATAGGCTTACCTTTAATAAGCTTAGCCAAACACCCCCAAATAGTTTATTAACCCCCTCAATTCGGTTCTCACCCAAATTCTCAACGACCAATTTCAAAAATTACAGTACACTGTAAGTGTTTGTTTAATTACAATCCCAATTCAATTTAAATTTCGTATCTTCTTTTATATAAAATTGTATTGTAACGGTAATAAGTAAATTAGCTATAGGATTCATTATATAATGGATTTGGAACAAGTAGCAGTAAATCCCAAAAAACATGACCCAGCATGGAAACACTGTGAAATGTACAAAAGTAGGATTGATGGTAAGGTTCAACTCAAGTGTATTTACTGTGGTAAAATGTTTAAAGGTGGTGGTATTCATAGGATTAAGGAACATTTAGCTGGTCACAAAGGTAATGGCACCACCTGTTTACACGTTCACCCCGATGTTCGCTTGTTAATGCACCACAGTTTAAACGGCCACGGCATTGTTAAGAATAGAAAGAAGAAGCTAAAGTTAGCTAACGAAACTGATTCGTTTGATTTGAATTATATTAATGGTAATGATAATAATGATAATGAAGATGTTTTGCTTACGGTTACGGCTAATGAAAGTGTTGACCCGAGTGGTAGTGTGGTGAGTAATGATAAGACGAGTGTCGTTGTAGGTAGGAGGAAGAAAGGGGGGAGAGTGAGAAAAGGGTCGGGTGGGTTAGTTGTTGCGGATGATGACTATGGTGATGATGATGATACGGAAAGGGTGAATGTGAATGTGAATGTGAATGTGAATCATCAAGTTAGTTTAGCGATTGGGCGGTTTTTGTTTGATGTTGGTGTGTCGTTGGATGCTGTGAATTCTGTGCATTTTCAGCCTATGATTGATGCGATTGCATCACAAGGTTCGGGTGTTGTGGGGCCTACGTATCATGATATGAGAGGATGGATTTTGAAGAATATGGTTCAGGAAGTGAGAGGTGATGTTGATCAATGTATGGGGACTTTGGGTAAGACGGGTTGTTCTATTTTAGTTGATGAATGTAGATCGGAAAATGGTAGAACGTTTTTGAATTTTTCAGTTTATTGTCCTCAAGGGCTTGTGTTTTTGAGGTCTGTTGATGGAACCAATATTTTGGATGCGACACAAGATTTGTTTAGTTTGTTTAAGGAGGTTGTTAAAGAAGTTGGAGTGAAAAATGTGCTGCAAATCATTACTAATAATGAAGCGCGTTATGTTGAAGTAGGGAAAGAAATTGCTGATAATTTCCCTGCTATTTTCTGGACTCCGTGTGCAACGGAATGTGTTGATTTAATATTAGAGGATTTTAGAGAACTTGAATGGATAAGTTCGGTACTTGAACAGGCGAGATCAATATCAAGATTCATATACAGTCATAGCCTTGTTTTAGATATGATGAGAAGGTACACTTTTGGAGTTGACATTATTGTAGTGGGTCCCACACGTTCTTCAACAGATTTCTTAACTCTGAAGCGGATGGTAAGTGTAAAGCACAACCTCCAATCCATGGTAGCCTCAGACGAGTGGATGGAATGTATGTACTCTAAAAACGAAGAGGGATGCCCTACTTTGGATGATATCAGCAATCCGTTATTTTGGTCCATGTGTTCGGTAATCACCCAATTAACAGATCCTTTGTTAAGGCTTCGGAGAATTGTTAGCTGTAAAAAGACACCAGGGATGGGTTATGTTTATGCAGGGGTGTATCGGGCTAAAGAAGCAATCAAGAAAGAACTTGTTGATAAGAAAAACTATATGGTTTATTGGAACATAATAGATCGTAGGTGGGGACAACTTCATCGTCACCCTCTTCACATGGCTGGTTTTTATCTAAATCCAAAGTTCTTTTACAGTACTGAAGGAGATATACATTATCAGATCAGGTTATCGGTTTATGATTGTGTTGAAAAGTTGATTCTCGACACTAAAATCCAAGATAAAATTATGAGAGAGACAGCTTCTTATCGTGAAGCTGCGGGTGATTTTGGAAGAAAAATTGCAATAAGAGGCAGAAATACGCTATTTCCTGGTAACCCATAAGATTGCTGTTTCTGCTTAAAAGCATATGTTTTCTGTAACAATATGGTGTTTTAAGCTGTCATTAGACTAATTTTATCGTATCTGTTGATTGGCATAGCTGAATGGTGGTCAACATACGGAGGGGCTTGTCCAAATATGCTTCGTTTCGCCATTCGTATTCTCAGTCAAACTTGCAGTTTGGTTCGGTGTATGCCAAACAATATCCCTTTCCAACAGATGCATGAAACAAAGAATTATGTGGAATACCAGAGGCTGAGTGACATCGTATTTGTTAAATATAACATGAGATTAAAGCAAATGTAAGTGACAAATGCTTCTTGCAAACAAAAACTATGATTTTTTCACTGTATCTTTTTATATAGGAAATAATCTGAATAAAAATGATGTTTTAGGTTGATGAACAAAGAGCAGGATAATCCTGATCCATTTTCTTATGACAACATCAAGTCAGTTGAGGCATGGGTAACAGAGAGGGAGATTCACGCAGATGATGTTGGTAGCTCAGATTGGATGACAGTTGAGCCGCCGTTAGGACCCCAAGTTGATGATATTGAAGCCCTTGGTGAAGGTACATGTAATGTTTAGTCAACCTTTTGCTAATTTAAAAGAGAGAAAAAATGTAAAGTAGTCACTGTATAGTTTGTGCAGCAAGCAGTTATCGTTCAAACCTCACCAGAGGCGGTGCGTGTGAGTTTCTTATATTAGTAATATAAATATAAATAAACCATTGAATCACGGCATGCCAATAGTTTATGGTCTCTTTATTTTTAGAAAGGTGTTAATTTTTTAGGCCTTTATTTATGGTGTTCTCTGTGCAGGGTTTGGTGATCAAGAAATTTTTGATGGATTGAAAGATGGTGAAGATGAAAATGGTGAAAATAATGTACAACTATAGGTAAGCTTAGTTAGTTATCTTTTGTTCTATTTTATTATGAGTAATGGACATGATATTCTGTCAGAAACTGATCACCTATTTGTATGTGATGCAAATCAGTAAATGTTGTTCCAATGCCATATACCATTGTGTTAAGTGTTAACCCAAAAAAATAAAAAATAAAATACTCCTCTACATGTCCCCTGAATGCGTAGTTAGAAGAGGGATTGATATTAGATAAATTCCTTGATTCTGGCAACAAAAAAAAAAAAAAAAAATCACAACCGGTGACGTTACTACATACAGCAATCTACACAACTTAAAGCTTGAAGAAGAAAAAATCGAAATAAATCAAAAAATTACAAATTGTAAATTCTAACTTGCTCTCCTCCTTGCTGGAGATGGAGTGTGCTGAACTAAAACCCGCTTCAACATCAACATACTCTTCCTCAACTCCCACTGACCAATTGCTTACATTGTCTAGAATAGAGGAAGATGGATAAGAATGCACATAATCCTCAAAAACCCACCCGTGACCACCCTTCTCACTGGCCTCACAAGGTGGAGCCAAACCTTCAGGAAAGGGAATCTCCCCTTCCAAATACCTAACAACCTGCCTCATAGTGGGATGTACTGAAGGTGCATTACTAGAACACATTAGCCCTAATTTGATAATCACCAAAACCTCAACCCCATAAAATTCGCCTTTTAAACGTGAATCAACTACCTCAAGAACTGCCTCTTTAGTCCAATTATCCCACACCCAATCCACCAAAATGAGCTCCTCAGGCAACGCCTTTGGTTCAGTAGGTCTTCNTATCTGTTGATTGGCATAGCTGAATGGTGGTCAACATACGGAGGGGCTTGTCCAAATATGCTTCGTTTCGCCATTCGTATTCTCAGTCAAACTTGCAGTTTGGTTCGGTGTATGCCAAACAATATCCCTTTCCAACAGATGCATGAAACAAAGAATTATGTGGAATACCAGAGGCTGAGTGACATCGTATTTGTTAAATATAACATGAGATTAAAGCAAATGTAAGTGACAAATGCTTCTTGCAAACAAAAACTATGATTTTTTCACTGTATCTTTTTATATAGGAAATAATCTGAATAAAAATGATGTTTTAGGTTGATGAACAAAGAGCAGGATAATCCTGATCCATTTTCTTATGACAACATCAAGTCAGTTGAGGCATGGGTAACAGAGAGGGAGATTCACGCAGATGATGTTGGTAGCTCAGATTGGATGACAGTTGAGCCGCCGTTAGGACCCCAAGTTGATGATATTGAAGCCCTTGGTGAAGGTACATGTAATGTTTAGTCAACCTTTTGCTAATTTAAAAGAGAGAAAAAATGTAAAGTAGTCACTGTATAGTTTGTTCAGCAAGCAGTTATCGTTCAAGCCTCACCAGAGGCGGTGCGTGTGAGTTTCTTATATTAGTAATATAAATATAAATAAACCATTGAATCACGGCATGCCAATAGTTTATGGTCTCTTTATTTTTAGAAAGGTGTTAATTTTTTAGGCCTTTATTTATGGTGTTCTCTGTGCAGGGTTTGGTGATCAAGAAATTTTTGATGGATTGAAAGATGGTGAAGATGAAAATGGTGAAAATAATATACAACTATAGGTAAGCTTAGTTAGTTATCTTTTGTTCTATTTTATTATGAGTAATGGACATGATATTCTGTCAGAAACTGATCACCTATTTGTATGTGATGCAAATCAGTAAATGTTGTTCCAATGCCATATACCATTGTGTTAAGTGTTAACCCAAAAAAATAAAAAATAAAATACTCCTCTACATGTCCCCTGAATGCGTAGTTAGAAGAGGGATTGATATTAGATAAATTCCTTGATTCTGGCAACAAAAAAAAAAAAAAAAATCACAACCGGTGACGTTACTACATACAGCAATCTACACAACTTAAAGCTTGAAGAAGAAAAAATCGAAATAAATCAAAAAATTACAAATTGTAAATTCTAACTTGCTCTCCTCCTTGCTGGAGATGGAGTGTGCTGAACTAAAACCCGCTTCAACATCAACATACTCTTCCTCAACTCCCACTGACCAATTGCTTACATTGTCTAGAATAGAGGAAGATGGATAAGAATGCACATAATCCTCAAAAACCCACCCGTGACCACCCTTCTCACTGGCCTCACAAGGTGGAGCCAAACCTTCAGGAAAGGGAATCTCCCCTTCCAAATACCTAACAACCTGCCTCATAGTGGGATGTACTGAAGGTGCATTACTAGAACACATTAGCCCTAATTTGATAATCACCAAAACCTCAACCCCATAAAATTCGCCTTTTAAACGTGAATCAACTACCTCAAGAACTGCCTCTTTAGTCCAATTATCCCACACCCAATCCACCAAAATGAGCTCCTCAGGCAACGCCTTTGGTTCAGTAGGTCTTCGCCCGCACACCACCTTTAACAACAAAGCACCATAAGCAAACACATCTGAGCTTGTGGTGGGCTTACCCACTCTTGTCACCTCAGGAGCTAAATAACCTAAAGTGCCCACCACTTTAGTTGTGCTCGAGTTTGATCCGTGTTCACATAACTTAGTCAACTCTAAAACCTAAATCACCTAAACGTCCATTTAGCTCTGAATCTAACAACACATTACCTGCTTTAAGATCCCTATGAAGCACTGTTTGATCCCTTTCTTCATGTAAATACAACAATCCACGAGCCACATCCTTCATAACCTTGAATCGTTTTTTCCAAGTTAAATTAAGTTCAGGATCATCATAAATATACTAAACTAAACGACCATTAGCCATGAATTCATATACAAGAAACAAATCTTCTCTCTTTCCACACCAACCTAACAACTAAACCAAATTTCTATGTTGGAAGGCGGCCAGTAGTTAAGATCTATGATACAAACGCCCTCATCATACCCTGTTGTGATTCATTTGAAACCCGTCTTAATCACTACCAGGGTTTTAGAATTATGCAAAACCCCTTTGTAAACACTCCCAACCCTCTCTAAACCCCTTTATAGCTTTCCTTAACTCCTTGTAGGAATATCTATGTGGGCCTACATCAAGCTCCCATTCCTCAATCACATCGAAGTTCTTTAATTTTTTTATCACAGAAACAATACCAACAACGACAATGATGGTAGCAGCTAAAAAAACAGCAGCTGAAAGGCTGGTTATTAAACGTCTGTGATTCTTTCTTGTTTCTTGTATTGAAGGGAGGTTGTTGAGATCCAAAGACTGAGCTTTTCCGCTTGTATTAAAGCTCCAACCGAAGATATAATGAGAGCTGAAAACCCAATGTACATGTACTCCTGAAAAACTGACACCGGAACATGCAAGATTGGAATACTTGGTTTATCTGAAGACATACTGGTTAAGTATAATGTACCATGAGGATCAGTATTTGTACTCCTTAATTGTAGGGAATGTAGGCTGAAAACCGACTATTATTTAATAAGTGTTGGATTGTTGAACAGCTTTTGGAATAAGCAGTCTTTTTTTTAGACTAGTACTTGAAAATTGGTCAATTCTTTTATCAGGAGGCGTTTGGATGCGAATGTATATAACTTTTGGAATAAGCATAAAAACTGCTAAAAGTTAACCCCCAAAAAAGTCTTGAGACTAAACCATGAAAACAAGTTCAAAGGTTTAATAGTCCATAAGTTACCAGTTTAGTCGTTTTACCATTTATTAACCCAACTCTCAAACCACTCGTAATCGAGTGATTACAGTTAATATAACTTTGATAATATTTATCACAATGAATATATGCTAAGCCATCAGTTATTGCATTAAAACAGGTTTTCCAGTCAAACATTATTGATGATATGATATTTATTCAAACAACTTAAAAATGCCAAACATGGCTGCAACACAATGTTAAAGCCATAATCATTAGGCATATGCATCCGGGTTCTTAAGGAGATAGGCTTCCACAACCTTGTAAAGGCCTAAAACCTTTTCTTTTCCCGCCTTCAGCTCTTCTTCCTTGATCTCGAAATCACCATGTGTATAAATAGTAGTGGTCATCTTTGAGATAGTCCCACCATCAGTCGAACCCTCAAACTTAATGTCGTACGAAACTTTCTCAATCTTGTCTGATATGCCCATCCCTTCGATTAAAGTATACTTGTATGTGAATGTCTTTTCATCAAGTTCATCTATTTGGTGTTTCACAGAGCCTGCATACCATAATTTTATGTAAAAAGTGAGCATATGATTAAAGGCGGTTCATCTATTTGAGCCTGCTAAAGAAAACGGGTCAAATGGATAAGGAGTCGTCCACATAGAACCTTTTAAATCATTCAACTAACATTATTTTATTATTACTGAAATAATATTATTTCTGTTGGAATATAGACACACTAATCATAAAAAAAGGTTACAAATTTTGGACAAAAAATTGTTCTGGGTCAACCCGGTCTGTTTTTGACCCATTACTTGACTCGCTCGTTTACGTCCACTTATATTACTATTCGATTCAGCATATTGGATATATGGTTTACCTCCAGCGAAGTTAATTTGCTTGATGCTTCCAGCCCCACCATCACCTTTTGTGAACTCAATGCTTTTAATAGCATCTGGCAAGATCTTTGGCATCAAATTGTGTGAGTCGACAATTGAGGCCTTAAAAAGCCTTGCAGGAGTGACTGAGGACGTGTGCTCATCAGTATATGTCACGATACCCATGTTTTCCAAGGCTAAAAAGATTGTTTAAGTAGTTAAGTTGAGAGTGTTTTGGACAATGGAGATTGAAAGTGTATATAGGTTGTATTTATAGGTTAAACTGAAGAAACTGGTTTGTTGGATGTTGAAATGGGTGGAGCTTTGTGAGGTTGTACTAGTCGTAAATGTAAATACACATTTCATCGGCATCGGTCAACTATTTGCCTTGAGGTTTACAAATTCTGATTTTTGTCCCTTCTTAAAATGTGCCTAGAATGCTAACCATGTGTATCAAACAAAGTTAAGAATATTTTCATTAATCTGAGTTGATGTTATTGTTATAAGGTGAAACTTTTATCAATGGCTAAATGTGTCCTGTTTCTTATTTACTAAACTATATATCTTTGAGTATCATATCAGATTAAGATGCATGTATAATGTATGTACATATTTAAGGAAAATATATAGGGACAGGTTAGCATTTCTTATTAAAAGTAGCAGTTAGTCTGCCTTTTGTGTTTTTTAAATAAGCTTAGCAGTATTAAGTTGCTTACTAAAAACTCCTTATTTTATTCACCAATAATCGGATTAACGGTATGGAATTCATTTGTCACACATTTTCATAGAAAATCAAGCAGTCAACTTAATCCGAATAATTTTGAATTGACCACTTTTGTTTATATTGTGTCCTGTGAGCATATGTCTTAAGTGTTATGACACAGAATTATTGTTTGATTTTATATTTTGACCCGTGAACATAAGTTCTAAATAAAATTGAGTTACTGATATAAAGGAGAGTTGATCTTTTAATCATAAAAAAACGTGTGCATCCACGCATGAGTCAAAATGCCTAGTTTTGTAAGAGCATACACAACAATAACTTGAGTTATAAATTAACTCAGCGCCACATTAGCGCCACATCAGCTTTAACACTATAACCTTAACTCAAAAAAAAAAAAAAAAAAAACCCACAACAATAACTCAACCTTAACTCAACTTTTCAAATATTTTCAAATTCAACCCCAAACTANGGACTAAACTGTAACCACCACATACCACAGGGACTAAACTGCAAATTGGAACTTGCATCATCTTCTCCATCGTGTAAACCTGTACACACACTAAACACACATACACACACTGAAAACGCACACACACACACAGTTAAAACACACACAAGAACACACCATGAGGGGCCAAAATTGTCATTTTCTTTTTAACATTTCTCACCTTAACGCCACGTTAGTGTACTAACGTGCCACGTTAACACAACCTTAACGCAACCAAACACATCAACTAACGCTAGATAACGCGCGTTAAAATGGGCATAACGCCTCCTATGGCGTTACCACTGTTGCTGCTCTAAAAAAATCATTACATTGTATTAGCAGATTGACTTGGATTCATTACCATCTCAGTATTTTCTTCTCTTAGTTAAAAGGTTGTGGTAAACAGTTCACTTAGAAATTGGGTATCAAGTTGATTTTTTTATTTTATTTTTTATTTACCTATTTTTGGTTGTTGAAGAAATGAGTATTTCATTCATGAGATAACTATATTTATTGAAAACTAGGGATGGCAACGGGTCGGGGAATTTTGGGGATCGTATTTTCCATCCCCATCCCCGTTTCCCACTCTCATCCCCATCCCCGTCGGGGAATAGTTTCACATCCCATCCCCGTCCCCAATGGGGATCGGGGATCCTCGTGAGGATTCGGGTATTCCAATCGTTATCAAGTAAACATAAAAATACACAAACTCATCGAAAATAGAAAGAATTTGACCCATAAAGTGTCTTAAGAAACGTACATCACTCATACTTAAATTAGTTATATCGTTAATCTAACTTTAAATCATTGCAAATACTAAGACAACACATATAATATAAGAGTACAAGAGGGACGTGTATTGTTTATGTATGTATTCGGACAAAACATTAGTTACGTAATATATACTCTCTCCGTCCCAAATTATATGTCCACTTTCATATTTTACAAAGTTTAAGAAAAGTGAGGCCCTTACAATATTAACCAATAAAAATTCATTGTCACCCACATAGAAGCATTTTGATTGGTTGAAACTGAAAGTGGACATTAATTTTGGGACAACAAAAAGTAGCAAAATGGACTTATATTTTGAGACGGAATGAGTAGTAATTAGTGTTTAATTCTTTATACTTTTAAAGCTATTTGATCATTTATATATCCCACATGCATATACATTGCATATCAATGCTCATAAAAAATATATACATATAAAAGTAAATGTTATATGGATATATATAATTTTCATATATTTATACATTAAAAAATTCGGGGTCGGGTTCGGGTTCGGGGATTGATGCTATACCCATCCCCGCCCTATACCCGGTTACAAAATTGAGGGATTCCCCATCCCCGGTCAAATCGGGTATGGGGATCGGGTCTCCATCGGGTACGGGTTTTATTGCCATATCTAGAAAACTCTTTTTTGAGTATTTTTCTTGCTATCAATATTTTATATTCTTATCCATATCATATGATTTATCATGCATGATATCTGTTTATGAATCTTTTCATAAATGAAAACGTCTCTCTCTTTTTTGCATCTATGGAAAAGATTAGAGTCGATTTAATACAAATGGTTACTTAAAATTTTACCACAATATGTTTGGTCGTTTACACATACCAAACGTAAATTGATCACTTTCTAAAAAGAATGCTTAGGGTGCGTTTGGTTTATAAAAGGGTTTGGATTTGGATTTGGATTTGGTTTAGGATTTGGATTTAGTTTAAGTTTTGGAGAGAGAAATTATATTTATTTAATAGATTTTATAATAAAATTAAAAATAAAAGTATTATTTAAAAATGAAAGTATTTATATGTGTGTGTGAGAGAAAGAGAGAAAAATTAATTATAGTGTGTGAGAGATAATAAACCCACCATACTCCCTTTCTTTGAGTTTTAGTGGGGCCTTTACACTATTTCAATCCCACACCACCCAACCAAACTACAAAATTAAAAAACCTAAACCAAAACCCAATCCAAACCCGCATAACAAACGGCACCTTAACCTTTTTACAAATATTTACATGTACATTAAATTTTAATTGAATAAAGTAATACTTATGCTAATTTTAATTAAATAAGGAAATTGATTAGTAGGTCCATTTATTAGGTCCGTGTATCAAGGTTCATTAAATAATTAATACCTTGGTCCTTTACTCCTTTACTCCTTGGTCCTAAAGATGACAAATTCATCGACATCAAATGTTACTACACTTTCTATATTATTTTCCCTATTATTCTAGCTAATCTGTAGGATTCTAAACCGATCATATAAATATGTTAATAACTATATTCCGATATACCATGTCTTTCATATTATTAGTTTATTAGAAATAAGATATGTATTTATGCAAAAAAAAAAAAAAAAAAAAAAAAAAAAAAAAAACCATTTATTGTTAACATAAAAATAAGACATATTTTTTTTAATGGAAGTTAGAAAGTTAGTTGTGTTTAATTGTTCAATAAATAGTATCATTAACGTCAAATAATTAGGGTGCGTTTGGTTTGTAGGTGGGATTGAAATTAGATTTGGATTTGGGAAATGTTTGAAAAAAATGAGAAATGAGAAAAAAAAAATAAATGAATTAAATATTATTATTTTAAAAATAAGTGGAATATTATTAATATTATTTTGAGAATAAAACAAATATATAATAATATGTGGTCCCACATAAAAGAAAAAAATAGAATCAATTGGTTGATATCACTCAAAGATGATAGTGGGGGTGGGAATGCATCTTTTATTGAAAATGGTGGGGTCGGGGAATCAAAAATAAACTAAACAAGTTATTTGATATTTCTTTTATTCCATTCCCACCCACACCCGCATACCAAACGGGCCCTTAATTTGACATGAATCAGGTTCTTGGAATCAATAGTTTAACTAATTACATAATGGTGGTTAAAGTACATTATTTAGGTAAGTTATTATTGGCTAGACAGCATAGGATCGAAACATATGATTCATCTACGAATTTGTATATCGAAGTGCTATATGTTTGCACCATGTATTTGCACCATGTAATCCTAATGCATTACTTCTCAAAACAGGCACTCAAACACCTTTTGGAAACATGAGAAGACTCTGAAATACCGTTGAAACATGACAATATTCAAATATACAAGAAGACTTGGCCGATATGTTTAAACCGATTAGTTTGAGTCAATTAGGTATTGAGTGTGTGTTTAGGGTTAGTTGAAATGAGATAATACCATAACATTGGGAATGGTTGGTGGACTGGACTTGATATCACATAGTAATATGACAGTAACAAATTAAAAAATTTAAGTTTAAGACAAAAACAAGAGTTCAATAGTTTATCAGGAAAAAAACAAACAAACTATAAACTCTACAAAATGATTACATTTACGTAAACATTAACAAATTCCTTTCAGCAATCCACAAAGATCTCCCACGGCAGCCTTAGTTATAATTTGTTGTATATTCGGCAATTTACACAAATATTACGCGATTAACACTTAGATACAAACTTTATGCGTAGCACTGGTTCTGAATGCCTCGTTGTATATAGACTGATGTATGTAAATTTTTTACCTGATATACAGTAATAATGTTTTCGACCGTTACACATAGCATATGGAATTGAAGTAAATTAACCATTTACGTAATGTCAATGATTTCTGTTTGTGAAACTTGTCATGAACGAAAACATCACTTTCTATTCTATATTGTAAAATGGCCGGTTAGAGCTCGGTTTAACAAAAAATGTAAATTAATTTTACCACAATAAAGTTAAGTTGATCATTTTCTAATATGATAATCACTTACCCTTTTTCTCTTTATGAAATCACAATAATGCGTAAAAATTCGCAAACTTTCATTTGAGCAATAGCAACATATAATTTCATGTTATCGAAAATGCCCATTTATGACTCGTGCTCCAAACACAACTAGTTGCTTCTAAACTTCAATTTGGTGTTCCAGGTAGCGTATCTTTCTTTTACCAACTGTTAATAACTCTTTCTTATTGATGTCTTGTTCCTTTAAGAAGTCATCTAATGTCCAACATTTTCTTCAGTTGTGGCAACTGCCTAATTCACTTATGCAACCTGTTCATAATTAGTCTCTATGTGGTACAACATGCAAAGTATTTTGAAGGTTCATGTTGTGAAGGTGTCTTGGAAGTTTGCTGTTCGCAATAGGTGCTTTGTGTGGCATCGTAATAGTTTTAAGGCTTTATGCACCGTGAGAAGGTTCTTTCCTATTGGAGCAATTGTCATAGTAGTTTTTTGTTTTAATGCTGCTTGGGGCATGTCTCAAGTAGCGTAGTGGGTGTTCAAGCTTTTTCGCTTGAGGTTAATGTGATACATCAACCACATTCCATTGTTCTTAACTTATTTTTAGGAGTAATATATTTTACCGGGGATTGTTGTCCTTTTACCCAAAAAANAAAAAACTCTTTCTTACTAGTATTTAGACCTTTTCTTTTAGACCTTTTCTAAGTTTTTTTTTACTAACATTGTATCCCACATAGGCTAAATATAGAAGTTTTTGGTTACTTATATACCGTAAGTGTATGTGTGTTAAATGTGTTGAGAGTAGTAGTATGTCTTCGGATCTTATCACATCTTTGAGGTTAAAAAATCACATGGGTGTTGTAATATCCGAAAACTCATATGAACTCTTAACTTTTTTGAGTTTTTTCTTTTATTTTGATACTCGAAAACATGTTTTGGTTGAGACTTTTTAAATTTTTTTACTTCACACAAGTTAGAAAGTAGCACATATTTTAGAGGCCAATAGAAACATATGACTACGTTATCAAAACCGGCCCCTTAATATAAGATGTAAACATAAGTACTCTTTTAGAATTTTGAGATTTTAACCTAGTGCCAAAACAAGTATCATAATATAGACATACTTTACATAAACACATGAGCACCTAATTCATTTAGCCGAATCTCGATTTTAAACTTGAATAGCAGTTTTTATTATAGCAATAAAAAGTAAAAACATATGACTTATGTTATATCAAAGCAGTATAAATAAAGGATTGCCTAGCTGCTTACTTTTAGATTTTAACGTAAGTGTTGTTTGTCGTCGAAAACTTTGCTTAGTTACTTCTGAACTTTAATTTGGAGTACCAAGTGACTATCTTTCTTTAATATTATATGAATGGGTACCTTTTCTAACATTCTATTCTTACCATGTACTTAAAATTCTTGTTTATACTGTAATAATTTTCTATTTTTTGTTTATAGAGACATGGACGGACCTTAGTAGAGACGGGGGAAGGCCACGGCCCTCCCATAACTTTGAGGTTTTACTTATATTTTCTCAAAGAAAATACAACGTTGGCATTCTCAAACAAACAAATATAGCACTCGGCCGTCTCATAAAATTCACCTAAATTCCGTCTATGTATAGAGACCCTTACCAACATTCTGTTCTTTTAGTTTATCCCACATATATAGGTTGTAGAACGAAATTGTTTGTGACTAATATACCATAAAGTATGCAAATGTTATGTGTTTAGAATAGTATAGTGTTTTTAGAATGTTTATTAGCCGGAGAGTTAAAAAAACGCAACTCACCGGTTCTTAAAAAACGACTGAAAACTCATATGAACTCTTAACAATTTTTAAAATCCTTTTTAGCGTAAAACATGTTTTGGTGGAAACTATCTTTATCTTTAATCTCACACACGTTTATTAGAATGCAAAAGGGATAACCGTGAATTTATAACGAGGATATCCTTGACATATCTTTCTTTTCATCTAGTGTCATATGCAGGGACGGAGCCAGGAACAAATATGACTGAATTTTTTTTAACCGTAATATAATAGAGTTTAAGATGCTAACTAAATAAGACTAAAAACACATTTCGATGAACCGGGGTCATTTAAGATTTATTTGAGAAAAATCGATGTTTTTTCTTAAAACTAACACTACATCGAAAAAATCCATAGGTGTCCCGGGCACCCGCGGGACACCCCCTAGCTCCGTCCCTGGTCATATGTATTTTCGTGCAGAGGCGGAATCAAGGGTGGTCTCGCGGTTAACTGGTGGACTCGCGGTGTCACGGGAATTTCATAGAGTTCTGACACTTACTAAACCTTTTCCTTTTACCTTTATTTGGTCAAAGACAGTTTTGTAATTTGTTTGTTTCAAATATGTTGGAGTGTTCATCTTATTGGACCAACAATATCACCATTCTTTTTTCATAAAAATAAAACTTTAACAACATCAGATATATAGCATGGTTCCGTTTAGCAACATGAGCAGCATATGTATAGTCTGAGGACGACTCGACAAGGGTTTCGATACTTTTGATTAAGAGGAATATACACACACACACACACAAAAAAAAAAAAAAAAAAAAAAAAAAAAAAAAAAAAAAAGAGCAAATGGTTTGATGAGTTTATATCAATGTCATTGAAATGAATTTCTAAGAGAAACTTAGAAGAATGAAATATTGGTAGTATGCTACTATACTACAGTTGGAGAATTAAGTGTAGATGATGAGTACTAAAACATAGAGAAAAATTAAGCTAAAAGGGGCCAACTATTGGGCTTAAGCCTTTGGCAAAAACAAAAATGAGAAGATAGCTAATTAGCTATTGGGTATAGGCCCAATAGTTTGGGCTAAAATGATAAACATTTGTTTTTAGGGCTAAATGGCTAATTATCTAAAAATGCATCAAACTTGACACTTTTTACCGTTATATGTAGCAATATTATTTTTTTTTAATGTGTGACTAAACTTTCGAATTTGGTATATTGTGTGTATTTTGTGACTATTCAGCCCTGTAAAATAACCATTTTACCCTTCAAAATTTGGAAAATGTAAGGGTAAAATGGTCACAAAATAAACACAATGTATCAAATTCGAAAGTTTAGTCACACATTAGAAAAAAAAATAACATGGCTACATACAATGGTAAAAAGTGTCAAGTTTGATGCATTTTTAAGTAATTAGCCCTTGTTTTTATAACCAGGCCCAATTACTTTTATGTCTTGTGCTCTTGTCATTACGTCATATGCTTATAAATATTTCCAGTCAACTACCTAATAAAAAATCTCTTATATATTATCTGCAAGTATAAAAGTATGTAAAGGATTGTCTAGCTGTTTAAAAAGAGATGTTAACATAAATACTCTTTTTAACTTACTTTAGATTTTAACCTACGGCCATAACAAACCAAAAAAATATCATAATATAGAAAACCTCTACCCAAGTAATTTGTTCAGTCGAATACCTGTTCATCTGATAAGCATGTTTTTCGAAAACTTTGCTTAGATACTTGCGAACCGAAATGTGTAGTTATCGGCATAATGAGTTTGCTAAACAACCCATGGCCATAACAGGCATCATAATGCAGAAATACTTTTAACTTCCATGACCAAAAAATACAAACATTATATTTTTCTTTCTATTTTAAAGCAAGAATAACATATACTTTCATGTTATCCAAGATGTTCCCTTCATAATACGTGCTCCAAAAACACAAAAATTAGTTGCTTCTAAACTTCAATTTGGAGTTCCATATAACAAATAGTTCTTTCACCAACCGTTGATAACTCTTGCATTATATTTCTCTTTCTATCCCACATCGATTGAATAAAGAACTTCTTGTGTAGTTATGTGCCCTAGTTTATGTAAGTTACATGTGCCTGGAATAGTATAGTGTTTTCATGTTGATTTTGAAACTTGCATGAACTTCAAACTTTTTTTCTACTAGTTTCACATAGCTTAAGAAGTAAAAATATTTTGGAAGTCAGTTATGAAAGATTAAAAGTTGAGAAAGAGTGAAAAACAATCGTATTACTCAATTTTGTTTTGATCATTATACATAGCAAATACAATGAAAAACAATTTGATGTTCCATGTAACAAATCTTTCTTTCACCAACTTTTAAGAACTCTTGAATTATCTCTTTTTACAATTTCGTTTAATGAAAATACTTTTCTAACCTTTTATGCTAACACTCTATCCCACATTGGTTAAAGATAGAAGTTGTTGTTTACTTATATATCATAAGTGTATGTGTGCTAAATGTGTTGAGACTAGTATTATGTTTGCAGATTTTTCACTCTCACGTTGAAAAACATTCAACGTGATAGTGGCTGTTCTGGGAACTCATATTAACTCTTAACTTTTTTTTTTCTTTAATTTGGTATTGAATGTTTTGGAAACGCATATTAACTCTTATCATTTTTTTTCTTTAATTTGGTACTCTAAAACATGTTTTGGTGGAGTTTAATTTCACACAGGTTATAAAGGAAAACAAACTGAGAAAGCTAATAAGACTACCCGTAGTGGTGGGTGTGCCACTCACCATTAGTGTCAAGTCACAAGTGGCCACCAAAACAGAAGTCCAAGGTCACGGCCAAGTTGCATTTGAATGGTGAGCTGGTCACCATAATGAGTGTGAAAAAAATGTGAGGCCCAATTCCAAATCTTTCATTTTAGAGCTAAATGACAGCATATAATTTCACGTTAATCCAAGATGTTCCCTCATAATTCGTGCTCCAAAAACATAACCTAATTGCTTTTGAACTTCATTATGGTGTTCCAAGTGACATGTCTCTTTCTTTCTATGTACATAAAAGTCTTTTATATAACAGTTTACCAAATTTTTATGAAAATAGCTTCTAACTTTCTAGTCTAACATTGTATTCCACATAGGTTGAAGAAATATGTTGTTGGTTACTAATATACTCTAGTGTATGCGTGTTATGCATGTTTAGAATAATATTATGTTCACATATTTGTAACCAATAAGCAGGTTTGTTTTCCAAAGATTCACGCATGGTTTATATTATCCAGATGCTACAAATCTTTCTTTCACCAAATGTTAAGAACTATTGAATTATCTCCTTCTTACCATTTTCTAATGAAGATATTTTCTAACCTTTTATTCTAACACTCTATCCCACATAGGCTCAAGATATAAGTTGTTGATTAGTTATATTCCATAAGTGTATGTTTGTTAAATGTGTTGAGACAAATAGTATGTTTTCGAATATTCTGACATCCTCCGGCTTGAATAACCCAGACGGGTTTGGGAATATTCGAGAACTCATATAAACTCTCAACTTTTTTCTTTTAATTGAGTACTCTAAAACCAACATAAACCTCTTAGATAATTCATACACTTATCATAGAATGCACATATTTTATCATAACCATATATAAAATGCATATGTTTTTAAATAATATTTAAAAATTCACAACGAGGATATCCTTTGGAACATCTTATTTTTATCTAGTGATGTACATATTTTTGTTCGAATGTGATCTTACACGCATACAACAACGATAGTCACGATCAACAACTACTATCTATTTTCATGTTTAGATACTTTATACTTATCAACTTTGAATATTCAAGGATTTCTAAACCATATATGAAATAAGCATATTTAATCACAGTTGAAAGTTCATAACGAGTTGGTGTATCTTATTTTCATCTAGATAGTGCCGTATATATTTTCATTCTAGTTTGATCTTACACAAATATAACAACGATAAAAAACTACTATTTCAATCATCATGTTTAGATACTTATCTACTTTGAATATTCAAGGATTTCAAAACCGATACGTCCATACTTATCTTACACATTAAGCTGTATACCACTCTCTACTCGAATGATTTTAGTTTGTATATGATAAAGGAGCGCCTAGCTGCTTATTTTTAGATTTTGACATTAGTTCTCACAAATATAGCATTCAAAAACTGCTTAGTGATCGGATTTGGAGTTCCAAGTTTCCGTCACCGACTCTTAATAAGTTTTCTATCTAATATAAAATTCTATTCAAGCACAAATTCTTTTATCCAAACATTTTATCCCACATAGGTTGAAAAAAAAAGAAGTTGGTTACTAATATACTATAGTGTATGTGAGTGTCTTGTGACTAGATTAGTGGAGTATTATGTTTTCAGCCATATGATTTGCTTCACGCTTAAAAGGTTTAAAAGCTAACCATAAATAGCACGAAATAAGTCCTATAGCCGATAATTAATATGAGTTCTTGATCTTTTTTA
Organism: Artemisia annua; assembly: GCA_014162995.1. NCBI lineage: Eukaryota > Viridiplantae > Streptophyta > Magnoliopsida > Asterales > Asteraceae > Artemisia > Artemisia annua. The sequence goes on from LBNU01039100.1 coordinate 74,997, forward strand.
CTTTTCTTGGTTATCTTCCCTTATTCTTTTTGGCATATCATTCAAGCTAATCTTAAGAGCAGTTTGGGGGTCACATTCAAAACATAATAGGAAAGTTTGTCTTATGATGATATAGTGGTTGTCGTTCACAGGTACAATAAAAGTAAAAGAGACACGAGACTCGCTTCTAAAGAATTTATACATGAGAGCGACGACGAAGACTCGGAAATGTGAAAGTTTGAAGTAGAAGATGTAATTGGGCAGGTATACATTCTAAACAATAAGATTCTACATCTTTTACCCGTTTGAACATTTTTTATATCTTGAGAATGTCTTACATATTCTAAGAAAACTCGATTTCAGGATGCCAATATTGTAACGAAGCGAGACCGAGTATGAAATGCTCCTCAAATCACATTTAAACAGAATCAGCAATTGGGCTTTCAAAAGATTCAAGAATGGGTTATATTAATCTTTCGTTCATTTGTTATGCATGTTGACAATAATTTCTATCTCTATTCGTAGTGAACGTATCTACGGTCCACTATCTTTCACATCAGTATAGTACACCGAATTATATTGCGGAACCTGGCTTGCTTAGGTCTGTTTCATTGTATTGGGTTGGGTCGAAAAAATAAGCTCATAAGACCCTAGCTGCAATCGAGCAACTTTTAAAAAAGTAAAATTATCTTACTTATCCATGTGAAATTCTAGTTCGGGGTGGGTCAAAGTCCATTAGGGTATCCAACAGTTGCCGTCCATACTTAACTAGGCGTGTGCAAAAAGTGGATTGGTACCGCGAAGAATACTTAACAACGTATAATTTCATGTTGTTATCGTCAAGTTTGGTACTCCAACACATAAACTAGATGTTTATAAACTTCTTTTCGTGTACATAAAAATATGTTTATGGTGTAGTAATTTACCATTTTTTATTCATGGAGATCTTTTCTAACCTCTTATTCTTTCATTTTATCCCACATAGGTTCGAGAGATAAATTGTTTGTGACTAATATACCATACTGTTTATGAGTGTTACATGTCTAGAATAATATTATGTTTTCAGTCAATTCTGGCACATCAAGTTTGAGAAACTTGTAGTGCTGGGAAAAACTGGAAATTGATATGAACTTGTTGAGAATGTTGGTCAAACCTTCTCCCATAAGTCAAGGGACTCGTTCTGTCATTTACAGAACCAGTCTTTCTCTAATTTCTTCCTTGTTTGTCTAGTGTTGTTTGTGCAGGGGCTTAAGGTGTTCAAGTGCATAGTTGCAGCCTATATATATGTCGCTTCCCTGCTAGGGTTTCTTACCCCAGAAAATCTGCCTCTTCTCCAACGGCTATAATCTTATCTTTACATAATCTTGTTTATTTGATGAGTTATATTCACTCTTGAATCTCATCTCTTTTGTATCTGTATCGTATGTGATTGTTCACATACTTACTTTGGTCTCTTCTTGTATTGAACATACTACTTATTATTTGAATCAAGGGGTGGTTAGTTGGATTCTACCTTGTGTTCTTAATATCTTTTACATGGTATCAGAGCTACGGCTCTTGATTATCGTGCAAGCTGGTGATTTAGGCTTCTAGGGTTTCATCTGATTTTGGGGGTTTCCTTAATTGGAGTGAGATCTGGTTGATTCGTGGTTGATTCGA